>VCHN02000014.1:8500531-8546796 GCA_007115665.2 Sequoiadendron giganteum | reverse complement strand
CTCACAATCCCTGCTGTAAAACCCTCACTTACCTCCCACCCTACTTTCTTGAGTCTCTCCTTCCCACCCCCTCTCTCCCACTTTGACTCCTCTCCTTCCCACCCCCTCTCTCCCACTTTGACTCCCTCTCCTTTCTCTCTCAAGTGTCTCCCTCCCACCCTCTCTCCCTCTCTCTCTCTTAGGTTTCTCCCTCCCACCCCCTCTCCCTCCCCCCCTCTCTCTCTCCCACTCCCTCTCTCTCTCTCACTCACTCCCTCTCTCTCTCCCACTTTGTGTCTCTCCCTCTCTCTCTCAATACTTTCCCTCCTATCCCCTCTCCCTCTCTTAGGTCTCTCTCTCTCTCACTCACTCCCTCTATCTCTAACAGTGGCTCCTGTTGGGGATGAGTGATTTTGCAAACCACTACAAGAATTCAGAGTATCTTTGGTAGAGAAGACCAAGTAAATCCATGAAAAATGAAGGCGATGAAAGATGGAGGGAATGAAAAAATGAATAATATGAAAATGGAGCAAATGGAGAAGTGGAAAACCCTAAACTACTGTGCATGGAAGATATTTTTTTAAAGAGGCATTGCTAAGAATTGTCCATGCACTGGCAATCCTTAATCCTCTGTACCTACTATGGTTTAAAACATTAAATCATTAGGGATGGCCCCAGGCCACCTCAAAAAGAAAAACCTGCACTTTCCTCTATCATAAACTTTATTTTGAATAGATCTCATCATATTTATTTTGAAACTATTCATTCCACCAACCTTGTAATATGCACTGTCATTGAAAACCTTCAGGAAATCATTGTATTAAATCTGATTCATATTCATCTCATTAGTCTGCATGTCATTATTATTACTATCATATGAAAAATCTTTGTCATCTTCAGTATACAAAGTGTACCCAAATTGAACAAAACATTCATAGGCATGCTCATTGTCATATGTTGTTGAATGTGCTTGCAACTGCACTGGGACCTAAAAATCTGAATACTCCTTATGGCAACTTGAAAATATGAGGGATTAAGAGGGTATAGGGGTCGAGGGATTAGGGTTGAATGGTTGAGGGATTAAGAGGGTATGAGGGTCAAGGGCTTAGGGTTGAAGGGTTGAGGGTTGAGGGATTAAGAGGGTATGGGGGTTGAGGGATTAGGGTTTAAGGGTTGAGGGTTGAGGGTTGAGGGATTAAGAGGGTATGGAGGTTGAGGGATTAGCGTTTAAGGGTCTACCTATTTTTCCCTCTATACCTATTTCTCTCTCCCTCCTTGCCTCCTCTCTCTCAATATCTCTACCTTCTTTCCCTCTCTACCTCTCTCTCTCTCTACCCTTAACCCTAAACCGTAAAAACTTAAAACCCTCTACCCTTTATCTCTCTCCCTCTCTCTCTCTCTCAAATCTCTCCTTGATACCCCCTCTCCCTCTCTCAAATCTCTCTCACTCACTCACTCACTCCTTCTACGTCTCTCCCCTCTACCCTTATCCCTCTACCCTTAACCCTTAAACCCTTAAACCCTCTACCCTCAACCCTTAACCATCTACCCTTAACCCTCTACCCTCTATCTCTCTCCCACTCCCTCCCTCCCTCTCTCTCTTAAGACTCTCCCTCTACCCCCTCTCCCTCTCTCTAGGTATCTCTCTCACTCAATCACTCTCCTCTATTCTCTCCCACTCTCCCTCACTCTCTCTCTTAAGACTCTCCCTCCTTCCCCTCTCCCTCTCTCAGGTATCTCTCTCACTCACTCACTCACTCCCTCTATTCTCTCCCTCTCCCCTAAACCCTAAAACCTTAACCCTTAAACCCTCTACCCTCTACCCTTAACCATCTAACCTCTATCTCTCTCCTACTTCATCCATCTCTCCCTTCCTCCATCCCACCTTCTCTTCCCTAATCCCTTAACCCTTAAAACCTTGAACACTCAACCCTATACCCTAAACCTTCAACCCTCAACCCTTAAATCCTTAACCTCTAAACCCTCTACCCTCTACCCTCAACCCAATACTGTCAACCCTAATCCCTCAACCCTTAAACCCTTAAAAAAAATTAAACTCTCTACCCTAATCCCTAAACCCTTAACCCTTAAACCCTCATCCCTCAACCCTCTACCTTCAATCCTAAACCCTTAACCCTAAAACCTCAACCCCCATACCTTGTACCCTATATGTTGGACCTTGAACCCTAATCCATCAACCCTATACCCTCAACCATCTACCCTCATCCTTAAACTCTTGACCCTCAACCCTTAAACCCTAAACCCTGAACCCTTATACCCTCTACCTTATACATTAGACCCTCAATGCTAATCTTTCAACCATATACCCTTAAACCTATACCCTAAACCTTCTACTCTTAAACCTTCTACCCTCTACCCTCAACCCTCAACCCTCTACCCTCTACCCTCTATCCTCTACCCTCTACCCTCAACCCAATACCCTAAACCATCAATCCTATACCCTCAATTCTCAACCCTCATATATCTCTATCCCTTTCTCCTATTCTCTCCTCTCTATCTCACTTCTCCCTCCATCTCTCCCTCCATCTCCCCCTCCATCCTTCCCTCCCTCTCTACCCTAATCCCTCAACCCTATACCCTCAACCCTTAAACCCTTAAATCCAAGTAAATTCTATACCCTAATCCCTCAATCCTCAACCCTTAATCCCTTGACCCTTAAACCCTCTACCCTCTACCCTCTACCCTCTACCCTCTACCCTCTACCCTATAAATTAAACCCTCAACCCTCAATTATCAACCCTTGACCCTTAATACCTCAACCCTAGGTAGGTAGGGGAACATAGGTAAGATACAGAGTGATGAAGGGAGAGGTAGGTAAAAATAGGGATAGGGGAGATAAATATAGGTAGAGAGGGTAGGAGATGTAGAGAGAGGAGAGATAGAGAGAATTAGAGAGGGGAGGGAGGGACAATTAGGGAGGAGATAGAGGTATGTGTGTGTGAGAGAGAGAGAGAGAGGAGACACGATTGAGATATAGAGTGATGGAGGGAGAAGTGGGTAAAGAGAGGGAGAGGGGAGATAAAGATAAATATAGAGGGAAGGAGATGTAGAGAGAGATGATAGATAGAGAGAAGTGGAGAGTGGAGGGATGGTGGGAGAGGAAAGGAGGAGATAGAGGTGATTGTGTGTGAGAGGGAGAGAGAGTTAGAGGAAAAATGAGGGGACAGATGAAGGGGGAGAGAGATAAATAGATTAGAGAGGGAGGGGGGGTGAGATATAGAGTAGAGAGGGAAGGAGAGAGTAAGAGAGAAAGATGGGTGAGGGAGAGAGTGGTAGGTAGTGGAGTGAGAGTTAGGTAGAGAGGGAAGGAGAGAGGGATGCATAGGAGGGAGAGAGGGAAGGAGGGAGAGTGAGATGGAGAGAGTGGTGAGATGAGTAGAGAGGTAAGGAGAGAATGAGAAATAGAGATAAAGAGAGAGAGGGAGGTTGGAGGGAGGGAGAGGTAGAAAGGGAATGAGGGAAAGTGGGATAGAGAGAGAATGGTGATTTGGAGAGGAGGGAGTGAGAGGGAAGGAGGGAAACTGGGAGAGAGGGAATGGTGATTTAGAGAGGAGGGGGTGATAGGTAGAGATAGAGATAATGGTGAGATAGAGAGGAGAGAGTGAGAGAGAAAGAGAGGGATGGAGAGATAGAGAGAGGTAGGTAGAGGAAGGGAGAGGAGAGATAGAGAGTAGAGAGGGAAAGAGGTAGGGAAGGAGGCATAAGTGAGATAGAGAGGGATGGAGAGAGAGAGTGATGGAGGGAGAGGTATGCATAGAGAGGGAAAGCGAGACGAGATATAAAGAGTGTAGAGGGGAGGGATAGGTAGGGAGATAGAGGTGTGTGTGTTAGTGTGAGAGAGAGAATGGTGAGATAGAGAAAAAAATTGATTGAGAGAGAAAGAGGGGGAGGGAGGGAGGGACAATAGTGAGAGAGATTGGGAGGAGAGACAAAAAGAAGTGGAGGGAGGGTGAGGTCGAGAGAGGGAGGGAGAGGAGAGATAGAGAGAAGTAGAGAGGGAAGGATGGAGGGAGGGAGTGTTAGCGAGGGAGATAGAGGTTTGTGTGTGTGAGAGAGAGAGAGAGAGAGTGGTGAGATAGAGAGGGGAGAGTGAGAGGGAGGGAGAGAGAATTATGAGATAAAGAGGAGAGAGTTAGAGAGAAAGTGGGGGAAGAGAGGGATAAAGAGTGAGAGAGAGAGATGTAGGTAGAGGGAGGGATAGGAGAGATAGAGTGCAGAGAGGGAAAGAGTTAGTGAGGGTGACATAAGTGAGATACAAAGTGATGGAGGGAGAGGTAGGTAAAGAGAGAGAGAGAGGGGAGGAGATAGAGGGGTGAGAGAGAGAGAGAGGGGAGAGAGAGAGAGAGCAAGGGAGAGAGAGGGAGAGGGAGTGGAGAGATAGAGAGTAGAGAGGAGAGAGAAAGTTGATAAAATTTGCTGACTACTAAAATTTGACCTCTTGATTATTGAAATTTGAATTGCTGATTACTGAAATTTGACTAAGTCTAAAATTTTTAAGATCTTCCAAAAACTAGAATTTGCATTATAATTCCTAGAGATCTGAAACCACTCTTAAACATCCTTCCTATATACATGTAATATAACTTAAATTATAAGAAATTAAATGTCCATATGTAAATGTAAACTTATACTTAAATCTTTATTTCATGTATATAGTTTCCTTGGAAGAGAAAGCGAAAATAAAAGAGTTTAGAAAAATGCATTCCAAAATTCATTGCAAAAAGAAAGAGAACTCACACTTGTTCACTGATTGAAAAATTCAAGCCAAATTTGGCACTCGCTAAATGGTAAAGCCATTTGGCGAGCGCCAAATTTGGTGTTCGCCAAATGTGGCGCTTTTCAAATTTGGCGAGCACAATATGGCCTATTATGGGTTTTTTTTGCATTTTGGCATCAAAATTGTGTCACAGATTGATGCAGTTACCCATATCAAGTTGCACCATATTCTATACTACCAACCATTTCTAGGATTCTAGGATTCTTGAGCGGGAGCAAGTATTCTTTTGGCTAGGAATAATTTTGAGGAAGCGTAAGCTTCATGGTTGGGTGGAAAAGCACTCAAACCATGTTCGTATCTCTTGGTTTGTGGATGATCATTGTGGTTAATGGAAGTTAGAGACACTAGTGGTTATGTTTCTTTACTTGTATTATTATGACCAGATGGCCATGAGAGCTTGAGTCATATTCTTCCATAAATTATATCTTGAACTCTATATTACTTGACTAGATAGTACTTCATGTGATCATGTAGCCTTATTGATTGTAATTAATACTCTGGATTAGACACTTTTACATGTGAGTGTAATATGTCATTTGTATATATTGAAAATGTTTTATTAAATTTCTATATATATATGTGAAAATGAGTTACTATTTTTTTTTGTGAGATAGTTTAGGGTTTAGAACCTTACAATAATTTCATAGTTTTGTCAGCTTTTTTTCTAGTTTTTATCATTTTCGAAAAACAATTATACCCTTTTGGAGAGGATTCTCTCCTCTATTGTACCATATAAATTTTAAAATATTTTAATATATTTAAGTAGTTTTTATTTCTAATCAACCTCATTTTTTACTATGACAACCTACTTGCAATATTTAAGAAAAACATATTACAACTAATCAAAGTATCAAAAAATATATATTTAGATTTTCAACTCAAAGCTCTATGATTTTTTTATTTTTTTTTAAATCCATTTTTACTGAAGAAATATTCAGTGCAAGTGGAAGGTTTTATTAAATTATGAAAAAGGATAAGGTAGCTTCCAACAAGGATGCCACATAGATGGTTTCAACAAAAACATTTTTAGTCATTTTTTGGAAAAAAATATTACATAGAAATTGAGACACATTTAAAATTTATAAAGGGAAAATTTTGATTTTATAATTTTAGGTGAAAGTGTTTTGCTTGAAACTATATGTGTCAATGATAGGCCATGTAGTTTCAGGAAAAAATACTTCACCTGAAACTGTTTCAATCATAACTATTTATTTAGTAGAAAATGTGACACAGGTTTGTGCTTTTACCCCATGATAAATAAATTAATAAGAATCGCATGAGAATACAATCATATAATAATATAGAAATAATATAATACATCATGATATAATCATAAACATCTAATGAAATGATAAATCATGATAATCATATGAGCATGTAAAAAAGTGGTTGTAAAGAATGCATCATATCAATCATCATGTGGAAGATAAAATCAATGAAGAATTTTTTCCCCCATAATGGACAAGGTATATAATGAATCAATAGCCAAAAACACCCATGTACGTATATAATGAATCTAAAATATACCCGTGGCCCCAATTTGGCATCCATTAGAACATGCACACATCAGGTAGGATTGCATCAAAGACATAAGAACTATAAAATAGCATGAATCTCAACATGATCAATTGGTTTGATGGTGTAAATCCTAATAGTGGGGTGAATCCTCATTTATAAAGTATGAATGATCAAGCTACGATCAAGGAATTTAATAAAAATATTCCAATTCAACATCTCACAAAGTAAAACAACACATTTGTATTTTGTTTAAATCAAAAGGTGAAAAAAAATAACAATTATTATTTCAAGTAGCTTAATACAAAATTTATTACAAAATACATAACTGCTACAATGGATGAAAACATTTTTTATAGTTTTCCTCTTATCAAAACTTTGGTAATAACAAAATAATTATTTATTTTCTCATCTATTCTTCTTAGAACGGGCAACTAAAACCACTAATTCACCTAAAGAGTCTTTATTTTCCTCTTATATCATTCTCTCTCTTTTTAAAAAAAAATTATATCCACCCAAGATCCTAAACCCCTATTAAAGCAATAGAAAATTCCTAGTGAAAAGCTAAATATTCAACCCAACAATCATTTTCAATTTTTGTAGGAAAAAACACCCTTGAAGCAACATGTGGCCAAATAAAAATTGTTAGATGCATAGGACAACCGAGAGGAGGGGGGGGTGAATCAGTTGTATACTTTTAAAACATTAGAAACCCTCATTAAGATTCATATCTACATTAGTTCTCAAACCCTTATCAACCATTAAACCCTTAACATGCATTAACATAATGCAAACATGTAAAGTAGTAATGAAAACACATTAAAATACTAGATTTACATGGAAAACCCAAGAAAAAAACCATGATGAAGATTAGCTCACTAAAATATAAATTGCAACACCAAATATAATAAGGCTCACTACCAAGGGCTCACTACCCATAAAGATAAAGAAAGGTTCACTGTCAGTGGCTCACTGCCAAAGGAATCACTGTCCGGAAGAAAGAAGAAAGAAGGGGTGGCTCACTACCAATTTGACCTGATAGTAATGCATCTCTCACATGTCAAAGGTATAGTTCCACTAAAGCACAAACAACACATCAAATAGACTGAAATGTAAAAACCTTCTACTCACTGCATTAGGAAGTCATAGGCATTAAGGCTCACACTCAAATCAACACACTTGATCACATTCACATCTTTCACATCACACACTCCATACAATAATTCTACTTGTATATATACCCTTCACAACTTAAAACAATCTCAATTAGGTTGACCTTACTAAAACGTACACACCTCAACCATGTAACACCAAATAGGTCGGCACCAAACACTTCCACAATATAAAGAAGTGAAGCCAAAAAATACCACTACTTAATTGAGACCCAAATCTACACAAAAATTCTTCTCAACACTTCCTCAATTAACAATCATTCTGCGCAATTAGTGCTAGCATGCTAGGTCAGACAAACTTGCACTAACACTAACAAGAGACTCCAAACACTCCTCTCAAGGTCTAGAAACATCTCATAAACCACACAACAATAATCCATGCTAGTCATAAAAAATCTTAAATACTCCAATACCATCAAAATATTATGCACAACCATTACAACCACCCGAAACTCAAGAACACCTTCATTTTGTGCAACCATACATACTAGCATAGATATCCAACACATCAGTCTACAACCTTGAGGAACAACTGAACACCTGAAACTTCAAGGGATTGTAGATACAAAAATGATAAGAATGTTCCTAGATCTGCAACACCAAAAACTTCACTATGAAGAAATGCAAAGAAATCTCATTTCTCCCAAACAACACTGCTTCACAGTTCACACATTGGTGAACACAACTTCTTCTGCCATATGATCCAAGACCTGAAACTAGATATAACACTTTTGACCACCTCTGATCAGCATGTCCAAATCACATGGGAACATTTTCAACCATGAAAAAATGTGGAGCAAGACATTGAACACCACTCTATCACACTGAACTTTCATTTTTTTCATTTTTTTCTCAAAAGGACTTGGAAACCAAGCACCACAAACACCAAATCAACATCTCAACCACACAAGAGCTTGATATCTACTTACTCATCATTGCTACATTAAAGGTTCACCAATGACTATACTAATGACAACATAATGCAACCAACACACTTGAACACACTTGCTTCCTCAGGGGTTGACATCAATGCAATAATTCTCTATTGAAATCAATGACAACACAAATTTCCAACAAAGATAAACAGCCATGGGTGATCTTGAACAACAAAGAAAATTTAACACCAAATCAACATCTCAACCATACAAGAGGTTGATATCTACTTACTCATCATTGCTACATTAGAGGTTGACCAGTGACTATAATAATGACAACATAATGCAACCAACACACTTGAACACACTTGCTTCCTCAGGGGTTGACATCAATGCAATAATGCTCTACTGAAATCAATGACAACACAAGTTTTCAACAAAGATAACCACCCAAGAGTGATCTTGAACAACAAAGAAAATTTAACTTTCCATGGCTATTAAACTCTTGGTATTCTTATAAAATTTTGATGGTAACATGTAGAAAATATACATGTATCCCTAGACATAGATAAACCCACAAAGAAAATAAAAAATGGGACTGACAAAATACCTAACTATGTAAATCAATTTTATAATTAAGAAAACATACAACATTAGACAACTTAGTTGAAAAGTTTTGAACAGAAAAATGAGTCAACTTAAATAATATTTTTTCCCTCTAGCACCGACTCACAACACATTCATTGTTGGAAATAAAAATAATTTTCATACAAGAAGGTTTTGTGTTATTGAGGATAGCAAGTATGAATATAGTAAAAAAATAATTTTAATAAAGTTGAAATTATCATGAGACCAAAAGGAAATCAAGTCAAATGGGGTATGCATTAGGTCACGACCTTCCCAAATTAGAAGCTATTTATTATGAAGTAATTTCCAAATTGGCATCCAATAAACTAATATATAATTTAGAACTAAGACAATATAATTTTTTTCAAAACCTTAAGACATAAGAAAATAAAACCAAAGAAAAACTTAAAATGTACATATTGTCTTTCTATAGCACACTACATAGTCCTTGTCATAGAACATATGAAACTCTAACATCATTTTTTATAGTGGACCAAATACCAAAGGCTATACTATAGTAACAACATAAGGATGTCATGTAGCCTATCTATAGAGGGATAAAAATAATAAAATTGTATCATTCCTATATCACTCTAATAGAAGCAAGTTGATAAGAGAAACATGAAGAGAAAATATAAATCACTATTATTTTTGTTCAAATAGTATTTTCATATTAACTCAAATGGTCTTACATCAAACATGTTACATAAGTGAAATGTTCTATTATTTTGAGGCTTGTGAAAATTTAAAAATATTTGGATCAATATCTCATCTTTATTTTCTATTCAAATGATCTATTCATATATCTAATTTTCTCCTTCACTCAATATTCATGACTTTCCCTTTCCCTTGTATTCTTCTCAATAAATTTTTCCATCTACTTATCCATTTGTATACCTAAACCTTTATTTTATTCTACATTTGTTTGTCACTCATAATAAGGATATAGAAGTCTATCATATTAAAAATTGGTGAAACATCTACTCCTTCTATAATCTCCATCTCATAAACATGACTTGTAAACTTCTTAAAGACCTTATATGGTCCTATAACCTTCCATTTTAATAAATTATGAGTTCCCTCTAGGAACTACTCCTTTTGTATATGATAAAATACCAACTCCCCAACTTAAATTTTTGATCTTTACTCTTGAAATTATCATGTTTCTTGTAGTTATTAGTGCTCTTCGAATTTTCCTTCACTTCTTTGGGAAATTTATACACATACCCAACTCTACTTCCTTCCACATTCTTTGAAGTTCTCAATTTATCCACTCCTTTTGGGTTATTCCCAACTCCTTTTGATACTATCAACAACAAAAAAATATGTGTTCAAGAACATTGTAGGATTTCTATTTATTTCTTATTTTTCTTTCAATAAAATCAAGGTAAAAAATTTATATCATTCACAATATTGTAAATGTTCTTTCTTCCATCATACATAGTTTAAATATCAAAAATGTTAGGAATTCCATAAAAATACAATGCTAAGCATTCATGGGCATGAGATCACATAGAATCTCATATTTATAAGAGCCAATCTATTAATTCTCTAAATATTATTCATTCACATAGTTTTTCTAAGAATATGAGGGGAAACATCCAAAATCTCTTTGTCTTGATATCTCTTCAAAGCTATGGACTATGGAATTTGATGGAAGTTGTTTTTCTTCTAGTTCTAGGGTAGGTGTGGTATTGATCTCTCTAGGTGGATGCAGGTTTCATTTCTCTATTAAATTGGAATTTAAGAACACTAAAAACACTACAAAGTATCAGGAATTATTATTAGAATTATCATTGGCCAAGGAAAAAGGGACCTCAAAATGCTAAAGGATGTAGGGGATGCAAAAATCATTATTAAAAAAGTCTAGAAAATTTTTGATGTCAAGAATAATAGATTGAGGAACTTCATAAATAGATTTTGGGATAGTGAAGTGTCAAAAAATTTCATCAGGGACATTTTCACACTTTTTTGCGCCCTCCTTGCAGAATTGAGCTTAATGTTACCTTGATTTACTGTTGTAACGTGGTTGACACATTCACACTAGGTCTTGGGCCCTTAGAAACTAAATCAAATGCATTTAAATTGTGCCTTGAAAAGGTGTTGTAAAGTGTTGTAGTCCACTTTCACACCTTTCTAGGATTTTATTAAGTATTTGAGCCTAATGAACCTTCTTTTAACCAAAATGTGTTTAATTAATGCCTTTTCTTAGGTGTTGTGAAGTGTTGTAACACACTTTCACAGTTCTTTAAGGGTTTTATTTAATAATTAGGATTTATTATGCTTTAATTGACCTTAAATTTCATCCACAATCCTTAATTAATGTATAATTTCAAGGATAATCTTGACATTAATAATCAACCAATCATAGTCCAGGTGTTTTTGGCTTGTCTGGCCCAGATTTAGTGATCTAGGACTCATTCGCCACCTTGGGTGAATGATTCCCAACTAGATTTTTGGGTCTCAAACTTAATTTCACACCTTTCTAAGAACTTTTGAATTTTGGTCCCATACATTATGCCTAATGGGACTCATTCTACACCTTGGGCAAATGAGTTCCATTTTTTTGCTAAAAGTTAAATTTAATTCAAATTTTTGGTGGGATTTTATCCTTCTAGATCTGATGTCGGCTTGTAGTGTTGTAATTTTGGGAATTATTACATAATCAAGTATAAATACAAGGTTCTTTCACCCATTTTCACCTAAGACTTTTGTGAGAACATCCATAATAGCAAGTTTAAGTTCACAAGAGAATTCAAGTGTTTACAAGATCATTTCCAAGGCATTCAAGGGAAAAATTCATCATCAATTGTTGCAGCAATTCAAGATCCATCATCATGTCAAGGATATCAAGCATCAAGCATGTTGTTGAGCTAGTGTTGTGATGTTGCATCCAAGATCTAAGGTCAAGCATTGTTCTTCATCCATTTCAAGATCAAGATCTACATCCTTCATGGCCTTTTCATGTTAGATTACAGATTTACAAGACATACTTCAAGGTACCATTATTCATGTTTCATGTCCTATATTTCATGTTTCATCAACTCATTATTTTATCATTTGGTTTAATTACCTAAAAGGGGTTTTACCAAGGCAAACCCCATTCCACTAGCAATCAACAAGGTTTATCTTGTTTACATGTGTGATTGTAGATCTAGGTGTCTTGGAGCTTGAAATATCATTGAAGACTAGGTTACAAGCTTGGAGAATTTTTTTGGAGTTTTCTCCTCAATTGCAAGGTTGTCATCTTCACAAAAAGTCACCTACAAGTCTAAATTTAGTAGTTTCAGGTTTAGAAATCAAGAGAAACAAGAAGAGCATACATTAAAGACTAGATTCTGACCATGAAGTTATAGAAAATCCAAACTAGGCTCATTCAACACAAGTGGAGAATGAGTCTCACTGTAGGTTTTTTTTAGAATTTTTTTCAAATTCAGATACCCTTTTGTCAAAAACCCACTCCTATGCAAAAATCTAGAATTGGGACCGATTCGCCCAGAATGGCGAATGATTCCCACTCTAGGTCAAAAAGTTAGAATTTCTATCATTTCAGGACTTCTTCCAGTCATCTTCAAGTTTTTAGGTGCACACATTTCATCTTATAGTTTTTTATTCTATTTTATATGCATTTCTAGGTCATTTAATTCAAGTTTCCATCATATTAGGGTTTTGCATTTCATCTTGCATTTCATTGTCTTTTCCAAGTCTTAACTTGGTGGTGAACCCCAAATTAGCTTACAATCGGCCACTAGGATAGTCCCTTAGCAAATATTTTACCTTTATTCCACTCTTGGGTTGAGATCTCTAGGGTATCCTTGAATGTTAGTTGGAGAAAAGTGATGCTCTATGTCCAAAACCATAAAGCATCCATTTTTTCACCAATCATTTTGGTGAACCTGCATTTAGAATATCATAATTCTTATTTGGAGTGCATTTTCATCCTTGCATTAGTTAATTGGCATCTAGGGTGTCTAAATCTTGTATTAGTGAAAGTGCATATAGGTTGCATTTTTGCATCTCAAATAATTGAAAAACACATAATATTTGCATTTTCATTTAAGTTACAAATCGTATAAACTAAAAATCATAGAAAACAGAAAAAGTATCTGAAAATTTTGAAAAAACCCCTAATTGGGACTCATTCACCCCTCTAGGCGAATTAGTCCCAGTCCATATTTTAAACTGCCTTTAACAGAATTAAAAACCTCATTTTTGTGCTTCCTAAGCTTCCTAGTAACATATACTATAAGTCTAGAAAGTTTTAGGAACATTTGTTTTATGCATCTAGGTCAAAAACACATTAATTTAAGGTACTCATTTTTGAAATGATTTCAATTACAAGCATTATTATATATGAAAATGTTCACATTTCTAAAAATTTGCATCAAATGGATAAATGTACTTTTCACTTTTGCATATACAATGTTTACATTCATAAAACTTTGCATAAGTTTGATAAAAGTGATTTTCATTTTGGTATATACATTGTTTGCATTCTTAAAGTTTTGCATACATTGGATAAAATTACTTTTCATCTTTGGATATGAATTGTTTGCATTCTTAAAGCATTGCATAAGATGGTTAGAAGTGATTTTCATTTTTTTCAAACAATGTTAGTACCTTACCTTTCTAGGCATGCTAAGAAAAATTCCATATCCCCTCCCTATGAGAGTGTTTTAGTGAAAGAGAATACAACCTTGGACATTCCTAATGATCATATTTGTTCTTCTTCTAATATCTCTCCTATTGGCAAAGAAGATATTTTAGTGTTAGAAGAACCAATCAATGAGATTTTTGAGAATCCTAGTTGTTTCTCTTCTTCTACCTCTCTTATTAGGCAAGGAATGGATGAACAAGAAGAAACAACCATAGGTAATCATGAGGATAACATAAAACAACAAGATACCATTGAAACTTTAACTAGTCTACATTCACCTCTCAACACTTTCCCCTCTTGGTATGTTTTAGAGGATGAAATTAAATGTGAGAAGGATATGTTGGTGTTGAATGATCAAACCTTTAAGGTCTATAAAAACCCTCTCTATGATCATTCCCCTACTTGTGATGAAGTCATTTTGGAAGAAAAAATCCTTGAATGTCAACAACATTTGGTTTGTAGTTCTCCTAAAAAATCTCCTCCTAGGGAGGATATGATGGTGCAAGAAAATGACAGCAATAGTAATGTGGCTTCCTTAGGTGATGATAAAAAGATGATTCTAGATTTCCCCTTATTAGAAATACATCAAACCAAGATCTTTGAGATTATGAATACACAAGTGTCTATTAGATCCCCCTTGATTAATGGACCTCGTACATACCCCATGGGACATCCTAAGAATCATCTAATCCTTTACACACCTTCACACAAAATTCAAACTCAAAACAAACCTAAATTTATCCTTTACCCACCTAAGAATAATGTGCCAAAGTAACTGATTCATAATATTTTTTCTCATACATATAACACTAGAAACAATCCACAACCAAGACAAACATCTTCAACATCCATCCCACTGCCTAACCCCATCTTACTAGGTCCTCCTCATTTTCCTCCGTAATTTGGAAAGGAGTATGATCTTGTCAAACAACTAAGGAATACTCCTACTAAGATATCATTATGGGACCTTATTCAAGCATCCCCTCATTATCATAACATGATTCAAAGAACCTTGCAACAAATTTCGGTCCCCTGTAGTGCAAACCCAAATGACATAGTGGCCATGATTCAAGGAATAAATGTCAAAATTGTTTTACACCAAAGTGAGCTCCCCCTTTGGAAGTGCAAAAAAAAAATTATTCTTTCATGGTAATATTTCACTACAAGGGAAGAGGAATAAAGTGAACCTTTGTGGATAATGGTTCCACCCTTAATGTGTACATAGTGTGACACTTTTGGATAGGCTTGGTGTGGATAGATCAAAAATTCAACCTACCTCTTTATCCATTAGTGGATCTAACAATGTGGGGAAGCAATCGCTTGGTGTGATCACTTTACCTATTATAGTTGGAGAGGCCACATTAGAAACACTAATCCATGTTATGCCTGACAATCTTTCATATAACATCCTTTTAGGGAGACCATGGATTCACGAAATGAATGGTGTGCCTTGTACTTTGCATCATATCATGAAATATGTCTAAAACAACAAAGTGCACATACTCGAAGCCAATCCCGAACCAAATAATTTTTTGAACATTGAGAAAGGCAAGGAAAACCCTTTGAAAACATTAATACCAACTACACAAGTGGAACTCATGCAATAGAATGTCACATTTGGATTTCATTGACTTATTTAATGCAAGTATTAATCATTATGTTGATATTAAATGGAAATTAAATGATTATTTAATGATAGTTAAATCAAAATTGAAATGAAATTTAAATCAAAATGCAATTATTATGATTTGAATTGTATTTATATTTATTTCGGGGCTTGTCATTACTGATGATAAATCGAGTGCAAGTGAACGCAAGAACAGGTGAACATGATGGAAGGCGAGAACAACGATCAAGTAGAGTTGTTTAGCCGATTGACGTTTATGAATAGATGGGATCTCACACACTCACATAGATGAATATTTTAATGTATTTTGCATTTATCATGCTTGCTAATTGAAAAATTAGTTTTAATGTGATTCCTCAAAAATTGCGAAAATGCATGTGATTTAAAAGATGATTTAGTTAAAATTGATGAATTTGGCTTAAATTAAAATGGTTAGATTGATTGTTTAAATATTTTATTATTATTTGGAAATAATAAGTTTGAAATTTGATTAAATTTAAATAAATAAAGTGTTTTTGAAATTAAATGCTTTTTAAAATAGAAATTATGAAATGAATGAATTTTTAAATTCTGAAATTGAATTAAAATCTAAAGATAGCTAAATGGAGAAATTGAAAAAAAAACTCACGTACACTTTGTTTATGCATTCAAAATTTAAAGTTCAGTTAACATGGTGAAAGAAAATATCTAAATTCATCTAAAAGCATTCAATTATCAAGACTTGGAGTTTAAATTTTAAAACTGAAGATCATGGAATAAATTCTGGATATCATTCCTTGTGGAGATCAATGCATGGAAACAGAAAAAAGGATATATACAGATGAAATCCGAAATTTGGAAAGGAGACACAAAATTTTGAAATTGAAAGAGGTAGAAAATATTCATTTTTATATTGATCTAGAGCAAATTAACAAAAGAAAAGAGAATAGAGTAATACTGATTTTGAGATAGATTAAACTCTGTTATTGGAAGGCAGAGGAGAGAAGGTTTTCTTTTATTTATGAGCAAACTGCTCACTCAGAATACACACGGCCAGGAAAGGGAGAGTCCCATTTCCTATGCAGTCAAGGGACTCCTTCTCACTCACACAAGGCACAAGAGTTTAGCATGGAAAGGGTGCTAAGAGGTGAGGGAGAAATCCACGTCCTCCTCACATACCCCACACACAAGGAAGGTAAGAAGAGTGTGCGGCCTGGGAGAGGCACGCACAACCCTCCTCAAACCTCAGCACACTTCCTTCTTATACTCGCGCACCAAGGAGAGGGGCGCATAATCACAACAAGGAGCCATTAGGAAAAGGGATGCAACAGGTAAAGGCTCCTCCATACACAACAAATCCACAACAAGCAATAGTGAAAGACAAGAGGCGCCAAGAAGAAAAGAGCAGAGAACATAAATCTTAGGAAAAGAATCAGGAAAATACAAAGAATTCGTATATTACTAGGTAAGAATTCATAAATTGAATATTTCAATAGATCTTTCAATTCTGTTCTTAATTTTTGAAAATCAGTATCAAATTATAAACAAAATCTTGTTTGTTAAAATTAGGAAAGAGGGATTTAAAACAATTATTGCAAATTTATTCATTTAAATTTTATTTACACAGTAAACGAATCAGACTGTATTTATTCTCCAGAATGTTAGACAAGATTGAAAACAGAGAAATTTAGGAAATTTTGGTTTGAAATCATGAATTTGACAGAGAAATTTAGGAAATTTTGGTTTGAAATCATGAATTTAACAGAGAAATGAATTTAGGAAAATCTATTAAAATCTAGAAACGATTTTTATTATTTATTGAAATTTAAAACGATTTGAACAAAAAATAGAAAAAATTTGCTGGCAGAAAATAATGCTTGTTGACTGAAAATAAATGACAGAATTTAACTCCAAATTTAAACATGATTTCGAACGGAGGTTATTCAAACATGGAATTTTCACCTTACAAATGAAACTGTCAAAACTGAAACAAATAGAAGAGTTAATTAAAATTTGATAAATGATTATTTATTTTCTGAGAATATGTTAAACTGAAATGTGATTTATTTAAAAATATCCAGAACGAATTTGAAACAGCATAAATTAACGAGAGTATAAATGAGTGAATGTGTACTCTTTTAATTTCTATTTTTATATGTATTTAATTAGCATGCTGGAGTTACACCTTCATTAAAACTTTATTGATTATTTAAATTACTCAATTTAATATATTAACTTTATGTCTTTTATGGATTTGAACAATGGAAAGAAGCTCTTTTTAAACTGTTTTCGTTTTAAACCATGTTTCTAGTTTGATGTTTTGAAAGATTGCAAAAGACTGTATTTGATTGATAGACCATGCATGCTTGATAATGAATTTGCATGTCATGTTTTTGGGAAAAGTTACCTTCCGGGACGGGTGCCGAATATGGGTAAATAGAGAGTGTAGTTTTGCTTTTCCAAAACTGTTTTTATTGTCGTGCATGACATTTTACTTGGCCAAGTAATTTAAGGACCATTGAAACAGATGTATTATAGAACTCTCTACCATACCCTAGTACCGAACTTGCTTATTTCTTAAATGAATTAGAAAAATGAAAATGCTTGTGGTTTACTAGTAGTACTAGGCATGCACCAGATTCCATCTTTCTCGTAGGCTGCTTTTTGCTAAGCAATTCGTGTAGGGTCGGGTATTTCTTGATTGACTAAGAAATTCTAGGGAAGCGTAAGCTTCGAGGTTGGGCGAAAAAAGCACCTAATCCTTGTTCTCGTCTTCTTGTTGAAGATTTTATTTTGGATGGAAGATCGACAGACTGCATCTTCTTTTATGCTTTATTATTCTTGATATATGTAATGATGAGCTTATGGCGATTGAATTCCTAAGTCTTGAATTGTAACTAATATTATTATCAACCATTGTATTTATAACTAAAATTGTGTATTATGACACTTGTATGATTTAGAATGAATTGTTATGAAATAATCTTATCGACTTTTATATCGTAGTTTTGTAATCGACTAGTTCTTGATGTCTAAATGAATGGAATGCCAACTTTATTTTGAATATAATGGATCTTATTTAAAGTAATTGTCGATGTTGTTTTAAAGAGTTTTCCGCTCTTTACATAGAAAAACAAATAAAATCATATTGAGGAAGTCACAAAGCTATTAGAAGATGATTGTGGTTCCTTAGATTTTGAACCAACATTCATGGGAGAATACATGATCATAAACAAATATCTACACAAGGGAAAAGAAAAAGTAATATCAACACAAAATTTGGAAGACCCTTTGAAAGCAATCACCTCAACCACTTCAGAAGAAAAGACAACATACACAACAACCTTTGAAAAAACTGACTATCAACAACCTCTCAATCCTAAAGAAATGAAAAATATTTATAGAAGAGGTTATGAACTTATTAAAGAACTTGGATATAGTGGAAAAGGATGTGGTGTTAGATAACAAGGTATATGTGTCCCTATAGAGCCTAACATGCAAGGAACAACTAATGGTCTTGGTTATTTTCCTTTGAAAGAAGCAAGCAAGCCTTCTCTCAATATCCACACTCTTACAAAACATCCTCCTAAGCCAACTTTGACATTAATGCATCAAACTGATAGGCACTAGTGTTATTGATTGTCATCCTTTGAAAGAAATAAATAATTCCTCGCTTAACATTAATGTCATCACGCAAAACACTTATGATTCGAATTTGATAGATTTTACACACTCCTATAAAGAAGAGTACAAAATCTCACAATCTCAAGAGTCTTGTGTAAGTATGACATATTGTACTAAGAAAGATATACCTTTGTCACAAAATAAAGGAACATCTTATATCATTCATCAAGAGGGCATCTTGTCGAGACTCCTCCAAGATCATTTGATATCCCTTCCTCCAAGAACACGAAACAAATTATATTATAAGAATTCATTTTTTGCATATCATAGAGTTCATAGTCATGCTACTAATGAATGTAAGGCTTTGAGTAATAAAATTTGACATCTTAGGGACTGTAGTGCTCTTCCTTGTGTTGAAGCACCTAATTCCTCTAATTGATACTTACTTTCATCCTATTTAACTAACCCTTGTCCTACACTAAGTGGGGGCAAGGGGTTAGGTAGCCTTGTCCTCATATGTCACTTGTCATTGTCTCTTTTGGCTAGTTGGCTGCCTTTAATGTACATATAAGAGAAATTTTGGGATGTGGATGGCATGCCTTAAATTAATTCGCACATGACATACTTATTCATGATGTAGATTAATGGAAAAATATGACTTGGCATAGGGATTTTTGAATAAGCTCTCATGTCTTCTTCTACTTTAAAAAAATTGCTCACAGTAATGGTGTTAGCAACCGCTTTAAAGTGAGGGTTTACATCGACACTCATGTTTCACTGTGCCATTTTTTTTCTTCTTGTGAAGTATCCTTTTCTTGGTGGTGTCATTGGGCTTAATTTCCTCTCAGAGTGTGATATTTCTTTGAATTTTCCTCTATTGGAGACATTAGGCACAATGTTCCCTAAGAAGAGACCTTGCATGAACTAAGAAAAATCCCTTTGAACATATCTTACACTATTTTTCATTTACAACAACTATTATATGGCCACCTTGCATAGCACACTTTGCATGCATGTGGAGCCATCTTGTTTATTCATGAGTCCCAAGCATAAAAAGTTTTTCTTGCCTCATGAAGCTTGAAATTCATTGCTTGTTCATGAGCTCCAAGCATACAAATTTTTTCTTTTCTCATGAAGCTCGAAGATTATTATTGTGTGGCACCTTATCAATGTTATTAGAAGGTATAGATTTGGTTTGGTTGTATGCGAGCCAAATGGAGGCATGACTTTTCTTAACACTTGTGTATGTGGGCACATACTAGTTGTGTGTCTCACCTCTTTGCATTACTCACCCTGTGGATGACCTGAATTTTCATGGCTCCAGAGTGAGGATATTGTGGATACTCACCCCTTGAATGACCTGAAGTTTCATGGCCCTAGAGTGGGTGCATTTCCGTCGAAGCTAGATCCACCAATCTTATTCTTTTCTTCTTTATATCTTTGGAATTAAATGTTTTTGTATACTATTTTGATGCAAATCTTACACCTTGTGTGTGTCCTTTTGTGCTCATGTTGGTTTGTTGAAGGATCTCAGATTCTAGGGGCTCAACCACCTCCTTTGATTTGTTTCATCCTTTGTCATCTGCATTAGTACAATTGGATCCCTCTTGAATGTCTAATTTAGTGTGAGTTTGAAGCAAAATCATCCTCTCACTAAAGTGGGGGCTAAATGTAGTGTTGAAAAATGTCATCGGGGACATTTTCACATGTGTTTGGTCCCTCACAGAATTGAGCTTAATATTGCCTTGATTTAGTGTTGTAATGTGGTTGACTCATTCACACTAGGTCTTGGGCCCTTAGAAACTAAATAAAATGCATTTGAACTATGCCTTGTAAAGGTGTTGTAAAGTGTTGTAGTCCACTTTCACACCTTTCTAGGATTTTATTAAGTATTTGAGCCTAATGAACCTATTTTTAACCAAAATGTACTTAATTAATGCCTTTTCTTGGGTTTTGTAAAGTGTTGTAACACACTTTCACACTTGTAAGGGTTTTATTTAATAATTGTGTTTTATTATGCTTTGATTGGCATTAAATTACATCCACAAGCCTTAATTAATGTATAATTTTGAGGATAATCTCAACATTAGTCATCACCCAATCATAATTCAAGTGTTTTTGGCTTGTGTGGCCCATATTTAGTGATCTGGGACTTAATTGCCACCTTGGGCGAATGATTCCCACCTAGATTTTTGGGTCCTAAACCCAATTTCACACCTTTCTAAGCACTTTTGAATTTTGGTCCCATACATTATGCCTAATGGGACTCATTCACCACCTTGGGCGAATGAGTCTCATTTAGCTCAAAATTAAATTTAATTCAAAATTTTGGTAGGATTTTATCCTCCTAGATCAGATGTTGGCTTCTAGTGTTTTAATTTCAAGGATTCTTACTTAATCAACTATAAAGACAAGGTTCTTTCACTCATTTTCACCTAAGAATTTTGTGAGAGCATCCATAACAGCAAGTTTAAGTTCACGAGAGAATTCAAGTGTTTACAAGGTCATTTCTAAGGCATTCAAGGGAAAAATTCATCATCGATTGTTGCAGCAATTAAAGATCCATCATCATGTCAAGGATATCAAGAATCAAGCATGTTTTTATGATAGTGTTGTGATGTTGCATCTAAGATCTAAGGTCAAGCATTGTGCTTCATCCATTTCAATATAAAGATCTACTTCCTTCATTGCCACTTCATGCTAGATTGCAAATTTACAAGACATCCTTCAAGGTACCATTATTCATGTTTCATTTTTCATGTTCATTAATTCATCATTTTGTTTAATTACCTTAAAGGAGTTTGACCAAGGCAAACCCCTATCCACTAACAATCAACAAGTTTTCTCCTGTTTACATGTGTGATTGTACATCTAGGCGTCTTGGAGCTTGAAAGATCATTGAAGACTAGGTTATAAGCTTGGCTAAAGTTTTTGGACTTGTCTCCTTAATTGCAAGGTTGTCATCTTCACAAGAAGTCACCTACAGGTCTGAATTTAGCAGTTTCAGGTCTAAAAATTTCAAGAGAAACAGGAAGAGCAGACATTAAAGACCTAATTCAGACCATGAAGTTCCTAAAAATCCAAACTAGACTCATTTTCCACAAGTGGAAAATGATTCCCACTATAGGTTTTTTGTAGATTTAGATACCCTTCTATCTGAAACCTACTCCTATGCAAAAATATCGAACTGGGACTTATTCACCCAGAATGGTGAATGAGTCCCACTAGGTCAAAAAGTTAGTATTTTCAACATTTTAGGACTCCTTCCAGCCATCTTCAAGTTTTTAGGTGCACAAATTTCATCTTTCAATTTTTTATTTTGTTTTATATGCATTTATAGGTCATTTAATTCAAGTTTGCATCATATTAGGGTTTTGCATTTCATCTTGCATTTCATTGTCTTTGTCAAGTCTTAACTTGGTGGTGAACCCCTCATTAGCTTATAATTAGCCCCTAGGATAGTCACTTAGCAAATATCTTACCTTTATTCCATTCTTGGGTTGAGATCTCTAGGGTATCCTTGAATGCTAGTTGGAAAAAGTGATGTTCTATGTCCAAAGACATAAAGAATCCATTTTTCCACTAATCAAATAGTATTGAATTACTCAATGCCTTCAATATTGAATTTATCCCAAGAAAAATAATTCCAAGGCAGATTCTCTAGTGGTATTTGTATCTTTACTTTTACATCACCTAGATTTTAAAATAAGTGTATAAAATATAACTCGTCTATCATCCCAATGTTCCAAACAATGTTGATCATTGGAAAGTTTTTGAAAATTACTATCATTTTCAAGCCTTTGTGGAAAATGTTGAGATGCTTGCATCGTCATACTTTGAAGGTAGCATCAAGAAATATAAAGATATTTTTCCCGATTCACACAAAGAAGTGGGGCAAGATTTTGTTCAATTGAAGGTTAATAAAATCCCCAAGGGTTTAGTTTCTCTTTAAGACGAGCATTTGATCATAATGATAGAGTTGTGAAGAAGAGAATAAAATAGGTAGTTAATAGCTCAACATACTTTTAAAAGGTTGATATTGGAACTAGAGATGATCCCAAAATAGTCTATATAGGGAAATGTTGTACCCCTTCTCAAAAATAAAAATGATTTGATTACTGATCAAAGACAGAGATGTGTTTGCATGATGCTATTATGACTTGGAAAAATTAATGGTGGGAAAGATACAACACCATATTCCTCTTAAACAAAAAACTTCACCTTTTAGGCAGAAGTAGTGCACTTATAACCCCAAGGTAATTGATGTCATATTTCATGAGATAAATAAGATGTTAAAGGCAAGGATTATATCTGATCCATCATTCTATGTGGGTTTCTAATATTTTCCTTGTATATAAAAGGAATGGTGAAATAAGGATTTGCATTGAATTTATGAACCTGAAGCAAGCTTCCCTAAAGGACAATTACCCACTACCAATTATGCATCATTTATTGAAAATAGTTTCATGTTCTGAGATGATGTCCATGTTGAACAAATTTTTAGGTTATAATCAAATAAGTGTGGTAGAATAATAACAACATAAAACAAAATTTGTTACTCCTTGGGGCACATTTACATACAATAGACTGCCTTTTGGTCTCTCCAATATAGGAGCCACCTTTCTAGTTTGGAAATCACACCCTAAAATAAAGATACCAAATTACGACAAGTAGATTTAAAATATTTTTGGGAGAGAATGAATGTAGATAATTAATCCCGTATCATTCAAAGATTGGTATAGAGTGGGTTATTGTGGGCAACTAGGTTCCCTATTACAGTTTAGTGCCCATATTTGGTGATAGAATACTTCAAAAGTTATGTCCCACAAATGAGGGAAGTCAAGAATGAGGATAATAGCGTCATTACCAAGATTCATAGAGACACATTTCATTCACTATTAAAATTACCTCACATAAATGAGTATGTAGACATCAACATCGCTGACTCATACCAATGGTTCATGGAGAAGAAGAGCCATTGTCAAAATACAATTGTGAAACAATGGTTGGTGATTTTGAAGAAGGGAAAATCATAGTTACAAAAGAATTTGTATAGGTTACATTTCGTGAATGAGATACATGACATCATAGTGTTGCTACACAAGTTAATTGGCAATGAATATGCTAATAATTTTGAGGTTTTGGTGTACTTTTTCATTGTGATTATTTTCATAGATAAGAATTCATGTTGATTGCGATGATATCATTAGCAATTACATGCACAAGAAGATAACTCATTTTATATATCCTCATATTTATTCTAGACCATTTTAATCATGAGATTTTGTATGGGGTTGAGGACTAAAGGTGACATTTATTGGGATTAAGTTGTCTCAACTTAGTGAGTCCCATGATTAATTATTTAATTATTTTCCCCTAAATTATTGATTTTATTTATTAAATGCAAAAATAATTGTTGCCAAATTATTAAGTCACTTTATGGGACCCAACAAAGGGTTGGCATCCTATGTGGAAGGTGAAAAAGGATAAAATTGTGGCACATGTCACATGGGCACTCCATTGGGAAAAGACAAATTTGTATACCCCTAAAATAGGTGTCATGATGGAATGTGATAGTCTATTTTAGAAGCAAGCATTAGTGGGATCTACTTGTGTGAATATTTATCTCTTTGCAAAAGTAGAAGAAAGGAAGGGTGACACTTGTCACTTGGGTGCTCATTTGAGCATTGAGAATTGTGAAAACCTCTAGGAGGTGTGCCATGATACCATGTGGCATTGGTTTGACTTGTTGACTGAATTTTGAAGAGGAAAGTTTATAATAGAGACAGAGTTATTACTGAGAGTGACTAGGAGTCAAGATTGAGTTTTGATTTGGAAGTTGACTTGATTTTATCCATAAGACACCTAGCATGCGAGGTTGCTTGATTTTTGGAACTTTGCAAGCCTTGCATGTGCTTGCATGTCGTTGCATGTACATGAATGTTTGATAGGTTGTTAATTGGGTCACTTGAGACTCGTGCATGTTGTTGGTTTTAGTTTGCATGCATGCAGAGACTATGGGATTGAAGCATGTCAATGTTGGATGCCCATGTATGAGAAGGATATATATTGATGCCTTAGTGAATTTTTTTTAATGTTGTGATTGTAATATTTGTATATATTTATGCTGCCAGATTCACTCTAGAACTTGTATCATAGTGAATCAACACCTACAAGAGCATAGAATCTGAATATTGTATGTAATAGCTTTTTACTTTTGAGACATCGAAAATAGTTGCTCCTATATTTGGGGGATAGAATGACTGATTTTCTACACTTTTTTCACTCAAGGAAACCTTAGAGATCTTAATCCAAGGATGGAAATGAGGGAAACAGATCTACAACAAGTTGTCCTAGGGTGTGGTTAAAGAATAAAAGAGGGTTCACTACCAAGTTAAGGCTTGGAAAGACAAGAAATTTAAATGATATGCAAAACTTAAGTAAATAACCTAGAAATGAACTCAAATCAGAATAGTAAATTGAGACAGTACCGAGGTGCACCTAGAAAACTAAATATGCTCGAGACAAAGGCTGGAATCTTGAAAAATATGACTTTCAAAGCATGTTGTGACTCATATGCCAGGCTAGGTGATTTAGTCCTAGTTTAGGGTTTCTGATAGAAATTGGAATTCAGAACTAGTAACTTAGGATCTACTAGAAATATCTAAAATTTGGTATACTTGGACGCATACACCACAAGTGGAAATTTATTCCCAGTACTAGGGTTGACCTAAAACTCTTATATCCTCTTAGGTTCTCCTATAGCTACTCTCTTGTCAAATATTTGATTCTAGAACAATGAATTGCAACCTAGAGGTGACTTTCCATGATCTTGCAAGTAAGGTGACAACTTTGATAACTTGACAACTTTTCTCTATTTTTTCTCTTCAATGGATCTTCAACCTAAACCTGCAAATTACAATCAAAGAGAGTGGAAAATTATTGTTTTGTTAGTGGATGGGGGTTTTCCTTGGTCAAACCCTGTTTTGTTAATCAAACCTTAAAATGAAATGAAATAGAATGAAGGAATGATGAATGAAAAAATATGCAATGTTGCAACTCACCAAACCCTTGAAGCCAATGTTGTAATCTTGTAAGTAATGGCTAGCATGAATGTGGGTCTTCACTCTTGATTGTATGTTGTATATCTTGACTTGAATGCTTGCTTGAATCATAAAACTCTACATCACAAATGTTAGCTAAAAAACAAACATGAAGCATGATGACTTTGACATGATGACTTTGTATTTATTCTTGTTTATACCAAATTTATTGAAATTACAACACTACAAGATAACATCAGATCTAGGAGAATAAAATACCACCAATAATTTGAATTCAAATTAGGTCCAAGCTAAGCGAGACTCATAAGCCATTTGTGGATATGAGTCCCAAATCACTAAATTCGGTCCATACAAACCAAAAACATTAAATTATGATTGGTCAATTGATATATGTCAGGATTATCCTCGGAAAGATGCATTAATAAAGGCTTGTGGATGCAAAATAGGAGCAAATAAGTCATGAACAAACCTAATTTTAGCAGGGAGGGCCCAAATAAGTGTGAAAATGTAAAGGGATACATTTTTGTACACTAAATTTAGCCCCCACTTTAGTGAGAGGAGGAACTTGCTTCAAACTCACACTAAACTAGACAAACACATAGCAAGAGGGGTTCAAGTGTACCAATCCTAATGAGATAGGACAACAATGATCAAGCCCCCAAGATCAAGATCATATGTGAAACCAGCATAGGCACAAAATAAAAAGAATGAAAATTATATAAGGAGCAACACCAAGACACAAGCATACACTACCAAAGACAAAGAGAGAAAAGAAAACAAAAACAAAAAGGGGGTGGATCAAGCTTCAATTGTTTGTCCTGCACACTATGGATCAGATCTAGGTTGTTTATCCAAGAAATTTTTCAAGTGGAACACTATGTCCACTATGCAAACCAAACACATGCTCACAAGGGCTAGTGGAACCACAGGCCGTCCACTAGGTGAGCCCCCAGCGAGACACATACACACGATATTAGTATGCGCTCACACAAACAAACAAGTGGTTATGGTCTGAAATTCATGCCTAATTTTGGATCCCATATGTACAACCAGCCCAAAGCTATACCTCCTGATAACTTTGATAAGGAGTCACACAATAATTAACTTCGAGCTTCATGAGGAAAGCAAAGCTTCATATGCTTGGAACTCATGAACAAACAAGATGGCTCCATAGTAAAGCAAAGTGTGGTATGCAAGGTGGCCATATAAGAGAAATTGTAAATGCAAAATAGTGTAAGAATGTTCAAAGGATTTTTTCTTAGTTCATGTAAGGTCTTAACTTAGGGAACATCGTGCCTAATTTCTCCAAGAGAGGACCAATCAAAGAATAGAGGATTCACAACTTAGGGGATGCAGTGTGTTGCATCAAGCCACTAAGATGAATATAATATGCTAAGAGAGATCACATTCTTGAGGGACATCACATGCAATGTCACCACAAACTGGAAGATGCATTGCATGAAATAAGAATATTACACAATAAAACATGAATAATGCAAAAAAAATATGCCAATGTATGCCCCCACTTTAAAGAAATTGCTAAACACCATGTTGTGAGTAGTTACTTTAAAGTAGAAAATTATAAATACTAACAATAAATAGGACATGAGAGCTTACTTGGAAAGCCCTATGCCAAGTCATATGTTTCCAAATAAAGCTACGTCATGAAAAGGCGTTGCCCCAAAAATGAAATCCCAAAATCACATAAGGTATTCATGCATTCGGGGTCAATATGTCTTTGCTACAATATTTTTAGAGAGATTGAAACTATCATCATTCCCCAAATACTCATGGAATAGGAAGAATGAAACAAAGAGAGTGAAAACAAAGAAAAGATTTTGGGTCAACATGAAAGAGACCTAAATTTCTCGATGCCTTGCGTCATCCCAAAAAGGAAAACACATGACAAAGAAAAGATAGAGGTTTATGACATAGAGAATAATGTAGGTACACATAGAGGAATGACACAAAGAGAGAGATACATCAAACAAAATAGCATGGTGGAGATCACATTACGCACATGCAATCACACACACAACATGAAAAAAAAAGAAAACAAAGGAAAAGGACTAGTAAGTCACATGTGAGTCAACCTATAGCAGGTCCTCTGCATACCAATTGTGTTCATCATATATGGAAGGTGGAAAACTAGCCGAAGGGACAATATAAAGTGCCAAACTAGGGGTATCACCAAGCTCAACAATATTCTTAACAGAATTATTGTTTAAGCTCATAGAAGAGGAAAACAATGTATTCATCTCATTATGACCATATTCATCAATTTTAGCAATCTCATCATTGCCATCCAATTTAATCACAACAGGAGGTCGAATGATAATTTCTAAAGAAGGATTTAGCTATTGTTGTGGTATATGATCTTTTTTTTGTGGAAAAGAGGGAGACTTGTTGTGTTTTGCTCAATCAATTTTGGATGTTTATTTTCTTTGATGTTTTCTTCATTTAACCTTCAAGCAAGAGAACAACTTCTACACCTATGCTCTCTGGAATTTATGTTTCTTTTAGTTCAATTTTCAAGATGTATTTGGGTAAGAGTGGGTTTATCAACCATAGGTTCTTTTATTCCATAAGGGGAGGAACAAAAGGACCCATTGGAGGTTGTTCAACCACTTTCTCTTTAGCTCTACAAACTTGTTTTATTTTAGGAGGCATGACGAGATTATTTTTGTTATCTCTTGATCTTTTGTAGGATATAGGAAAAAATCTATCTTAGGTTGGTCTTGGTTATTTGGAATGTATTTAGGTTCAATCATAGTTTCATCAATGATAGGAGGCTCAATCATAGGTTGTGGCATATTTGTAAGGGATAGTTTTGTTATGCATTTCACCTTGAACTTTTGATAAGATTTGAAAAAGAATTCTTCACAAGGTTTAATAGTTTCCATAGGCTCGTACCAAAAGAATTCTAATGAGAAATTTCCATGGAAAGACAAGGGATTAAATATACTATGATGCACAATAAATATTTCATTATCAAAGGGAAACTTTAAGCATTTATGCATGACCGACAAGACAACATGCATGGATTGTAGCCATGGATAACCAAGATTCACATGGAATTGATTTAACATCAGGATGATGGAGAATGAGACATCTATTTTTTTGGTCCTATTTATAAAGGAAGCCTGATCTATCTCATCGTAGGGAAAGTGAAACCATTATGCATTTTTATCCATGCTTTTGGTTGATCATATGTTTCTTGATAGAGTTCATGCACTAGTAATAATTCTCCAGTGATAACATTCTCTCCATAGATGGGATCAATTAATATCCAATTAGTGGGATTGCCATTGATTCAACCAACTATGTAAAGAGGAGCATCAGGTGCCTTTCTAATTATATCTTTAGATGAGAAAGCAATTCCAAGAGGATTTTTAGTTTTTCCCTTACGAGGTTGAATTTCTATCACTGAAACCATATCATCCATAGGACTTTGTTCATTAGTATCCATAGGACCTTGTTCAATAGTATCAATGTTGTCATCATTTGTGTCAAAATTCATCACATCATTCATCTTAGTTTCACTAGATTTGACAAATGAAATGCTATGATTCAACATAGGGTTGGTAAATATTTGCAATTTTTGGTTGGGAGGGGCAATGGATTTATTTCCTTGATCATTAACACCTCCAATGTAAAGTTGATTGGAATCAATGAGGTCTTGCACAAGATGTTAAGATACTTACAATGCTCCATGTCATGTCTATTTTTTCAATGACAATGGCAATAGTAATTTGATCTAAAGTTTGGAGGTAAAGGCTTATTAGGATCAAGAGTTTTAATTGGAGGAAAAGTTATCATTTTTTGTTCTAAGAGTTGTGACATTGTACTATAGAGCGTATCAAGTAAGGGAGTAAATTGTCTAGTCAAATCCCCTAATGTGAAAGGATTTTCCTTCCTTATAGAAAAAACTTGGGTATCAACATGTTGAATTAGTTGAGGGGAGTTAAGCTGAAGGAAGCCTTTATTCTATTTTCTAAAAGGTTGATAACTTTTTTGGTTTATTGATTCAAACTTCTTAGGATGGATAGAGGTGGGTTTTGTTTCATGAAGGGTAGTACACAAGTGTACGAAGGAAGGAAACTTCATCATGGTAAGCTTATCTTGTATCTTAGTTTGCAAGTTCTCAATGAACATCCATTGAAGGTGAGGATCGAGAATCTTTACGTCAATTTGGGGATAAATTGATTGGTAGCATGAAATAAAGTCAATAACCTTTTCATCATCTTTTTTCTTACATCTCATCAAATCGGCTAAGGTCATCTTAGGAGTCATGTACACTTGGAAATGGTTTATAAAGGCCTAAAAAATTTCATTGAATGAGAAAATTGAGTAGTTCAATAATGAGGAAAACCATTCTAAGGTGGTATCCTTCAAGGACCTAGGTAAAAGCTTAGCCAAGAGTTTATCCTCAAGGACATAATCACTACATAAGGCGGTATAAGCAGAAACATGGTTAGAAGGATCTCCTTTCCCCATATAATTCTCAAATCTAGGGATTTCTAGACCTTGTGGTATTGACATTATCAATATCTCCAAGGATAAGGGATTGCTTTTGACATAGTATGTAGGTTGGCCATTTTGATTTTGGTTTTGGTGGAAATTTTCTTTTGAAGGGATGAAACATTTTGCAAAATTTGATTAAGGATGGTATCATTGGTTTTATTTTGAGATGGAGGTAAATATGGTGGAGGTGTATATGTGTTCGAAGGGGAAGTGAATGGAATGCTTATGGTAGGTAAAGTGGTAGGAGATATGACGTGTGATGCCACAAAGGTACTAGGAATGCTAGTTGAAATACACAAGGTAGGAATGAGATTACTAGTAGGTTGCATCGTTGTTGTAACTTGAGGGTTGGTATAGGTAGGAATAGAGGCAATGGTTGTGAGAGGAGGAATTTGAGTTCCTCCTTGACTTTGGATATTGTTTAAAGGTAAGGCACAACTAGTTGTTGAGGTAAGATGTTTTCCAAAAATCTGAGCTAGGTTACACACAAGTTCAACTCCTTCACTTTCAATCATGAGATGTATGTTATATATATTAGGGATAGCACTGGTTGAATTTTTTTTAGTACTCACTTGATTTTGTAGGTTTTCTAAGTCTTCATGTATTTCGATTATGTTTTCTTATGGAATACTAGCAACCATTGTTTCAACACTTGTCACACTAATTGAAGGCAAAGAGTTGTTAAGGGTATGGTCCATACCTAGTGAGCTAGTGTCAACACTAGTAGTGAAAGACATAGATAACCCAAGATCCACGATGATTATGCTATTGTAGGATGACATGAGTCTTGAACTTCATCTCACTATAATATTAGCAATAGGACACCAAGTTGTAAATCTCATGCAAGGAAAATCAAGGAAATGCAAGATACAATAAACACAAAAGAAATTTTATCCTCTAAATCTAATTTAAATGAAATTAAGCTAGACGTAATAAAATGAATGAAACAGAAACTCCATAAACTAAAACAAAAATGTAATAGCAATAAAAAAAAACATAGAAATAGAGTTTTTAATGTTGTAAAATGTAGATTATGCTCTGAAACGAGACTAAATCACCCAAAGGGGTGTATGAGTCCTAGTCAAGATTTTCAAGGTTTCAAATGCTGATAAATAGTTAGCACAAAATACTCAGAAATCAAGAAAAACCACCTGTACTGGGAGTAATCACTTAGAGGGGCGTATGCGTCCCAAATTAGGGTTTTTGCACAAATTTCAAAAAATTCTAAGTGAATGTTATTTTTTCAGGTTTGAATGATGTCTAGACTAAGTGCAATTATAGATTTCAAATGAAATTCAATGGTGAAAGATGCAAAAATGCAACCTATATGTGCTTTCACTAATGAAAATTTTAGAAACCATAGATTAAAATTAACTAATGCAAGACCTAATGAAAAGTTAATGTAAGCTAGATCTAGGACTATAATGCACCCCAAATTAAAAAATAAGGTGTTCTAAAGGACAGGCTCACCATAATCAAACTTCAAAAATAGTCGCTCCTATGTTTGGGGAATAGAACGAATGATTTTCTACAAGTTTCACTCAAGTAAACCTTAGAGATCTCAATCCAAGGATGGAAATGAGGGAAATAGATGTGCAAAAAGGTTCCCTAGTGTATGATTAAAAAATAAAAGGGGGTTCACCACCAAGCTAAGGCTTGGAAAGACAAGAAATGTAAATGATATACAAAACTTAAGTAAATGACCTAGAAATGAACTCAAATCAAAACAGTAAACTGAGACAGTATCGAGGTACAAATGGAAAACTAAATATGCTTGGGACAAAGTCTGAAATCTTGAAAATCTAACTTTCAAAACATATTGGGACAGATACACCATGTTGGATGATTTAGTGCTAGTTTAGGGTTTCTGTCAGAAACTAGAATATGGAACTAGTAACTTAGGATCTATTGGAAATGTCTAAAATCTAGTATATTGGGATGCATACAACATAAGTGGCGATTTAGTCTCAGTATTAGGGTTGATTTGAAACTTTTATATCCTCTTAGGTTCTCTTGTAGCTACTTTCCTATCAAATCTTCGAGTTTGGAACAATGAATTGCAACTTGTAGGTGACTTTACATGATCTTGCAAGTAAGGTGACAACTTTGACAACTTGACAAATTTTCTCCATTCTTGCTCTTCAATATATCTTCAACCTAAACCTGCAAATCACACTTCAAAGAGGGGGGAAATGTTGTTTTGTTAGTGTATATGGGTTTGCCTTGGTAAAACCCCATTTTGGTAATCAAAGCTTAAAATGAAATGAAATAGAATGAAGGAATGATGAATGAACAAATATGCAATGTTGCAAATCACCAAACCCTTCAAGTAAATTTTGCTATATTCTAAGTAATGGCTATCATGAATGTGGATCTTGACTCTTGATTGTATGTTGTAGATCTTTACTTGAATGCTTGCTTGAATCATAAAACCCTACATCGCAAATGTTAGCTTAAAAACAAACATGATGCTTGATTCTTGAATAATGCTCCAAAATTATTGATAATCACTCTTGAATACTCTTGAATTTCTAGAATGTTTGAATTCTTAGGTCACACTTGCTCATGAAAATTTCTAGGAGAAATTATGTGAAATAACCTTGTATTTATACTTGTTTATGCCAAATTTCCTGAAATTACAATATTACAAGATGACATGAGATCTAGGAGAATAAAATACCACAAAGATTTTGAATTCAAATTAGGTCCAAGTTAAGTGAGACTCATATTCCAATTGTGGCGTATGAGTCCCATTAGGCTAAGCTTGGGATAAATTTTTCAAGAAATGTTTAGTTTACTGCCCAATTCTGGTTTAGGCCCTGAAAGTTAGGTGGGACCCATATTCCAAAGATGGAATATGAGTCTCATATCACTAAATATAGGCCATACAAACCAAAAACATTAAATTATGATTGGTCAAATGATGTATGTCAGGATTATCCTCAAAAAATTGCATTAATAAAGGCTTGTGGATGCAAAATAGGACCAAATAAGACATAAAGAAGTCCAATTTTAGCAAGGAGGGTCCAAACAAGTGTGAAAATATAAAGAGATACATTTTTCTAAACTACAACTGTCATTGATCTATGTTTTGTGTGGGTCTTTTATCGAAAGGTTTTTTCCACATAAAATTTATGTGTTCTGGTTTAATGGTTTAAATCTAAAATTAATTAAATGAATTTACAATCTTGAATGTTAACTATAAAAGTGAAATATTTGAAACAAATTTGTGCAACCCTCTCTTGATTGATTTCCATTAGCATAGTGTTTCTGCACTCAACTTTCCTTCTAGTTGATATTAGAACTTGGCCAGATTTGTTATCCTTGTTGGGTTTGAAGGGTTTCTATGCATATCTAGATTTACTAGGAGTTTTATAAAGAAAAAATTAATAATCTTGTTACAATTTTAAGATGGCAAGAAGATCCAGAAGAATAGAGATGGAGAAATTCAATGGAGGATATGCTCATAGATAGAGATCTATGGGCTGTAATATCCAGTACAAAACCATCAACAACCTCACAAGATAATTGGAACCTAATGGATCAGAAAGCCAAGGGTCTAAGAAGACTTTGTTTGGCCAATTATGTGCTTTTGGACATCCATGAGGAGAAGAATGCAACTAGTCTTTGGAAGAAGCTTGGTGACATTTATTAATGGAAATCCCTGGCGAATAAGTTATTCCTTAGAAATAATTTATATTCTCTAAGGATGGATGAAGGAGGATCAGTTTCTATTCACCTGAATGTATTTATTATGCTTGTTGTTCAAATAGTTTCTATTGGTGTGAATATTGATGATAAGGACTGTTGCATGCTATTGCCATGTTCTTTTTTGGGCTTGTACGACCACTTAGTAATGGCTATTGGAAGCACAACGACCACTTTCAAGATGGAATATGTGGTTGCTTCACTTTTATCTAAAGAGATGCAGAGGAAATCTTCTAAGATGGTCAAGGAGGCCCTATCTATTTTTGGTAGGTCGAAAGATAAAGGAAAGAAAAAATGACATGAGCTCTAAGTCCAAATATTTGGGGAGATCTAAGTCTCCTAGTAAAAATTCCAAGGGTAAATGTTGGAATTGTAGTAAACTTGGACATTTCTGGAAAGCTTGCTAAGAGGAGAAAAAGAACAAAACTATAAATCCTTTGGTTTTGAATCTAATTCTAAATCCTTTTATATAGATGTAGATGCATTTGTGTAGCCTTGGAAACACATGCATCAAAAGATGTGTGGTCGATTGACTTAGATGCTTCTTTCCACATGCCCTCTCACTAAGGTTGGTTCTCAAAGTATGAAGAGTATGATGGTGGGAAGGTGTATTTGGGTGATGGCTCTTACTTTAATATTGTTGGTCATGGAAGAGTCAGGATTCGATTCCTTGATGGTAGAGTGAAGGGGATTGATGGTGTGTTGCATATCCCTTGCTTGTCTTGGAACTTACTCTCAGTAAGTAAGATGAGTGATGTTGGATTGCAGGTTATTTGCTAGAGTGGTGAATGCAAGATGATGAAAGGTTCTATAGTGCTTGGTAAGGGTGTCCAAATTAGCACCTTGTATAAGTTGGATGCATGCATAGTTCAGTGCAATAATAATTCTATGAAATCCAAGAAACAGGCTTTGGATTCTTCATCCTCACCATCAAATCGAGTGAAGAAGACTATGGTGTCTACATCTGATGGTCATACTTTTTGGGTACCTAAGGGTACCAATGATTCATAAATAAAACATCTTTCTAAGAAAATAATGTTGTGGAACCAAAGAATAGGCCATATTGGTGAGAAGGGTCTTAGAGCCCTAAAAAATAAGAGCCTTGTTGAAGGCCTTAATGATTTTAATCTCGAGTTTGATTTTTGCAAACACTGTATATATAGAAAACATCATGTTTCTTTTTATTATTGTTCTCACAAATCTTTTAGGGTTTCAAATTATGTACATTTTGATGTGTTTGGTCTTGTTAATGTTCCTTTGTTTTCTAGATCTATGTATTTTATCAAGCATTCATAGATGACTATTATAGAAGGAAGTTTGTGTACTTCGTCAAAAGTAAATCTAAATTTTCCAGTTGGTTCAAGGAATTAAAATCCTTGGTTGAAAACCAAATTGTTAGGAAAATTAAGTGCTTGAGGATGGGTAATGGTTGTGAGTTTTGTTCCAAAAAAATCGACAGGTTTTATAAGGACCATGGGATTGAGAGACACAAGACAAATCCATACACCCCACACAAAAATGGAGTTTCATAGAGGATGAATAAAACATTGATGGAGAGGGCTAGGAGTATGTTGAGTGGTGTTGGCCTTGAACACAAGTTATGGGCTAAAGTTCTATCCATTGCATGTTGTCTTATCAATAAATCTCCTACTTTGGCTCTTGTTTAAAATAAACCTATTGAGGAATGGTTTGAAAATAAGCCCTTGATGAGACATCTCCAAGTCTTTGGTTGTGAGGTATATGCTCATGTCCCTAGTGTGAAGAGATCCAATTTGGACAACAAGGTAGTGGAGTTTATCTTCATCAGCTATGGTGTTCTTGTGAAAGGGTACAAGATTTATGATCTAGTTGTAGAGAAGGTTATCTACAATAGAAGTTTAATATTTCCTCAATTGAAACCTTCCATTGTTGATCTACAACCAGAGAAGGAAGAGAAGAAGGAGTTAGTTCAAATTCTACCTACTCTTGAGAGATGAACTACATCCTCCTAGTGGACCTAATCATGAGGAGAGCTTAAGCAACGTTGAAAGATATAAAGAAGAGAAAGAACCTTAACCTCAATAGTTGAAGAGTTCTACATGATAAAGGTGAAAATTAGATAGATTTGGGTATTCTCTGTTGGATTCTATTTGAATATTTGCTTTGATTTCTATCACTGATGAGCCCAAGAGAGTTAGAGAGGCTATAGGTATGCATGATGTAGATTCTTGGATGGAAGCCATGAATGAAGAGATGGTTTCATTGAAAAAGAATGCTACATGGGATCTAGTACCTTTTCTTGATGGATGGTGAACCACTAAAAATGTAGCTCTGAGCTAGGGTAGAAGGATTCCCTCTACTAAGCCCTTAAGGTTTTTCACCCTAGGAGCTCTTGGTGGGTAGGAATTGCACTCTTGCCTCTAGATGGTTACAAGATTTTTGGTGGTTGCATTCAAAGGGGAGGTTGATTGATGAAGGTTTTGATAAGTGTGTGTAATGTGTGGCTAAAACTAAAATAAAAGGATGCTAATCTAATGTATACAATGTAAACAAAGTAAATCTAAACTAATGCAAACTAACTAAACTATATGCCCTAAATGTGAGTAATCTAGCAATTAATAGAGAAAGACAGAGGGTGTGTACCTGGGAAAGTGATGTTGCAGATGAATGGTCCCATAATGCTCTAGAAAATGTCAGAAAATAGTAGGACACTTATGCCTATTGGGGTGACCTAGTCCTCTAACCGGGAAACTTTTCCAAAATAGGTTTTGGGAAATGGGTACCCAAAAATATAGAAACCCTTTTTCCGGGCCTAGCACAAGGACAAGGTTGCCAATAGGGGTGACCTAGTCCTCTTGTGGCTTTTCGAGGAATTAGAGCTTGATTTTTTGGGTCTTGATTGTTGGTTCCTTCTTCTGCAGCAATTTGTTACTAGAACTCCTGAAAGTGACCTACAACCTCTCTTCTTGCTCCTTTTATGGTTTTGTGCTTTGATGTGACCTTAGGGGAATGTTTGTACTTTCTTCAACTCTTTGCAGTTCACCAAATCTGCATTAAAACTTGCAAACGCATGCAAAGACAAAGAGATTGTTGGGGTTAGGAAATAGGGGTTTTCCTAAGTCAAAACCCTTTGTAGGTGATTAAATCCAAATGAGATGAAATCCATGGAATGTAAGTTTGAATGATGAAATTAATGGAAATGCTTACCAAACCTTGGTTGTTGATGGTCTACAACATGCAAGAGAAGCTCCAATGTAGATGTCTTGTGAAACCTTAATGCTTGAATGTTTGCTTGTTAAGTCTTGGATGCTAGAGTGCTTGTGAAGAGAGATGTAAAAATGAGAGCAACAGAGAGAAAAATGAAGGTGAAAACCCTTATTTGTACATGTGAAACCCAAATTTTCCTGAAATACAACCTGGTAGGCCGACCCTAGGGTTTAGGAGGCAATATTCTTGTTGAATTTTATTTCAAATTTGAAATTTATGCCTAAAGGGACTAGGTCACCCAAACTGGCGACCTAGCCCACTTGGGAAAATTTAAGTGGTGGTCAGGAATTAATTTTTGTTTAATGAAGTTAATCGGCTTTTCCTCTTGAAACACACTTAGGTCGAGACTAAAGATACATTAAAAGGGAAAATTATCATAGAAAAAGGGTTAATTTAGGGGTGATAAGCCTGGATAAATGTGAAAATGCATCACAACACTTTACAACACTTTTTCATAAGGCTTAGGAAGGTGTAAGAAGGTGTTATTAAGGTGAATTATGTTGAAAGGGTCTTAGAAAAGTGAGGAAATGTGTTACAACACTTCACAACACCTTAGTAAAACGTCGTTAGGTTATTGTTGAATTACAAGCTTACAAGACTGAATCAAGATAAACAAGGCCAAAATCCAATGGAAAAGGCCAAAATTAGTGAAAAAGTGGCAAGGTATAGAATTTTTGGTGACACATTTAGCCCCCACTTTAGTGAGAGTGTGAACTTACTTCAACTCACACTAAATTAGTTGAATCATGTGTGTCGAGCAGGATCAAAATATACTCATGCTAGTAAGGTGAGATGACTCAAGATCAAGAGGGATGATCAAGCCCCTAGGATTAAGATCCCATGGAAAACTATTTCATTAGTATGGAAAATCACACAAGGAGTGATGTGAAAAATTCAGATCAAGCTTTGATTGTTTGTTGATCTAGTTGTGGATTAGATCTAGGTTGTTTGTCCATGAAAATGATGTACTCACTCTATTCCGACGAGACTTACGGTCGTTCGTCGAGTGAGAATGACAAAAGGTGGTGAGATATATACACATGGTTGGTATACACTCACACACAAAAAGGTGGATATGGGGAAAGTTGTGTCTCTAGTTGGCCTTCCCACTCAACCATACCAAAGTTATACCTCCTGATAACTTTGATAAGGCGCCACAAAAGATATGGGTGCAGTTCATGAGACAAGCAGAGCCTTGGATGCTTAGAACCCTTGAAAAAGTGCAAGATGGCACCATAGTCATGCAAGTTGTGCTATGCAAGGTGGCCATGTATGCACAAATGCAAAAGTGAAAAGTACAAAAATGAAAAATGAAAGTGTTCGAAGGAGTCTTGTTTAGTTCATATGAGGTCTTTGAATTAGGGAACATTGTGTGTAATGTCTCCAAAAGAGGAACAATCAAAGGATAGAAGATTCATAACTTAGGGGATGTAGTGCATCACATCAGGCCACTAAGAGGAATATAATATGCTAAGATAAGTCACACTTATGAAGGACATTACACCGAATTTCATCCAAAAAGTGAGAAACGCATCATGTGAAGTGACAAGGCTGCACTAGGAAGCACAGACAAAGAAAAAGAAAATGTAAATGCAAGAAGTAAAGTAGTAGTTCCAATGTATTCCCCCATTTTAAAGGGATTGCTACACATCGTTTTGTGAGCAATTGCTTTAAAGTAGAGAAAAGAAAAATGCAAAAGGGGACATGGGAGCCTACTTGAAAATCCCAATGTCTAATGATAGGTGTTCAAGAAAGATTGCATCATGTGAAAGAAGAAGAAAGAAAGAAAGAAGGGGGATATGCCCCTAAGATGAAAAATACCAAACACATAAGGGATCTATGGAGTTGGGGTCAGTATGTTCTTTGTTGCAATGTTTGTTTTAGAGAGTATAGAACTATCATCATTCCCCCAAATACATAGAAATGGAAGAAGGACACAAAGAGAGCAAAAGAAAATGAAAAAGAAAGAGTCATTTTGGGTCAACATGGAAGAGACATAGGGTGTCTCAATGCTTTGCATCATCCCCAAAAGGACCATAGAAAGCAAAAAAAAAGACAATCACAAAAGAGCCTTGTTTTTGAGTCAACATGGAGACATTGCAGTCTCGATGCCTTGCATCATCCTCAAATGAAATGCAAAGACAAAATAAAAGAGCATAATTTGGGTCAACATGAAGGAGACATTGTAGTCTCAATGCCTTGCATCATCCCCAAATGAACTTGGTAAAAAAGAAACAAAAAGAAAAAGAAGTTCATTTGGGTCAACATGAAGGAGACATTACGGTCTCAATGCCTTGCATCATCCCCAAATGAAAGGAGAAAAGGAAAAGAAGTTCATTTGGGTCAACATGAAAGAGACATTACGGTCTCAATTCCTTGCATCATCCCCAAATGAAAGGAAAAAAGGAAATAAAAAAATGAAAAATAGGTTCATTTGGGTCAACATGAAGGAGACATTGTGGTCTCAATGCCTTACATCATCCCCAAATGAAAGGAAGAAAGGAAAAGAAGTTCATTTGGGTCAATATGAGGAGGCATTGTGGTCTCAATGCCTTGGATCATCCCCAAATGAAAGGAAGAAAGGAAACAAAGTTCATTTGGGTCAATATGAGGAGACATTGTGGTCTCAATGCCTTGCATCATCCCCAAATGAAAGGAAAAAAGGAAAAAAAAAAAAGAGGTTCATTTGAGTCAACATGAAGGAGACATTGTGGTATCGATGCCTTGCATCATCCCCAAATGAAAGGCGGAAAGGAAAAGAAGTTCATTTGGGTCAACATGAAGGAGACATTGCAGTCTCAATGCCTCGCGTCATCCCCAAATGAAAAGAAAAAAGGGAAAAGTGAAAAGCGAAAAGCAAGAAGTGAAAAGGCATGCATGACACATAGAAGAAGGGAGAGACATATAGAGGAATGTCACAAAGAGTAAGAAAAAATAAAACAAAATAGGGCATGCATGACACACAAATTCAAAAAAAAAGAAAAAGAAAAAGAAAAAGAAGGACTAGTAAGGCACATGTGCATTACTTTGCGAGCAAGTCATCTACCTCCCAATCTTGCTCAGTATAAAACTAAGGAGGGCGACTAGCAAGAGGAATGACAACAATTGTCGAACAAGTTTCAAGATCAATGCTTGTCATGGGAGAATTCTCATGAATGCTCATAGAAGAGGGGAAAAGTGAATTCAAGGTTTGGTGGACCTCTTCAAGGTGCTGCCACAATAGTGGTTTACACTTTCTGGGAGATCCCGAGTTTTGCTGAAATCACATATTTTTAGAAAATATACTAATTTAAGCCTTCAAAAATTTCATTTAAAGGATTCTAATTGAAGAGGGTTTGATCAAACCACCTTAGACCAATCCCCCTTGGATAGAACCCCACTAGTTTTAAACCATACCTATAACGAAGTCTCCTTTACACCTATCAAAATGCTGATAAAAAACAAATTTTAATTTGCCTTTTGGGGGATCAAATGAATTCATTTAAAATTTATTTTTTGTAATTATGTAGTCCTTATTATAAGCTTCCAGAAAAAGTATAATTTTAATTAAATTTAATTTTATTATTATATTTATTTTTTATTTCTTGTGAATGTAGGTTTTTTCACCGAAAATCAAGCTCTTTGTTCTGCACATGTTGAAAAATAGTAGATTATCAAAATAAAATTTTGGAAAATATGTTCAAGATGGGTATCGATGTCCTTGATCCATTAAAAGTAAAAATTGAATTTCGATACATACAGAAAAAGTTATGTTATATATAGTCTTCCTATGTCTAAATTGTAATTGGTTTGACTTCGAAACTTGATTAAGGAAAACATATTTAATAAAAAATTATGAAACCAAATGAACTGGTTAGATATCATAGCTAAAAATCTAAATTCGAAAAAAATTGAATTTCATCCTTCATACAAAAAAATTATGTTGTCTACGGTGAGCATCACTCCTTTAAAATGGTGTTTGTAACTGATAAAAACTAGTTTTCAAAGGAGATGGAAAAAAAACTGCAATCTGATTCCAAAAATTTTGAAAAAAATATATTTAGAATCTATAGACAAAACTTCAAAAATCACTAGTTTGCATCATCTTCAAATTCCTCACGGTTTAGCCGCTATAGGAGCCCGGAAGTGAATATTTAGTTAAAAAAAATCAGTTCACTATCCAGTTTTCCCAAAAATTGTAAACTAGTATTGTGGGATCACCCTTCATCAATGTGAGCATTCTCATCATCATTATCATCCTCTAAGTTGATGACAATGGTGGTTCATATGAAAATATTAGTGGTGGCTTGTAAAAGGGGTGGTGTGGGAGGTATAAGAGCTAGTTGTAGGGGTGGAGGAGGAGGATCGACGGGCTTGGCCTCAGGCACAGGTGGTTTGGGCTCTTCAGCTTGGTCTTCATCATGAGATTGGTAGGTGAGAGCATGATGGTGATGCCTATGCTTTCTAGCCTCTTTATTCCTTTTTGATTTTCGATCAAGGTGCACAAGGGAAGGGATGGGATAATCCACCATTGCTTGTGTATCATCTTGGGGAGGAGGGATAGGAGGAACTATGGGTGGTTCATCAACCTTCTCTTTAGATTTATGGACTTGTTTAGTGTGGGGAGCAAGGACAAAGTTACTATCATGATCCCTAGGCCTCTTGGATGATGTGGAGGAGGTTTTGGGAGTACGTTGGCTAGGCATATCAAATTCGGGTGGCAACATGGCTTTGTCAAGGATGGGTGAGTCTGAGGTCGAAGGAGGTATGTTGCTTAAAGAAAGCTTGAAGATCTTCTTGGCTTTGAACTTTTGATAGGCAATGAAGAAGAAGTCTCGTCTAGCGGTGATGGGATCCATATATGTAGGCCAAAAGACATCCAAGGAAAAGTTACCCTTAGAGGATAACAGATTAAAACCACTATGGTGGACAATAAATATGTCATTGTCAATAGGAAACTTCACACACTTGTGGATGACAAATGGGACTGCTTTCATAGAACATAGCCATGGGCGGCCAATTCATAAATGAAATTGGTTTGATTGAGGGATAATTGAAAAGGTAACATCCAATGTTTTTGGACCTATTTGTAATAGGAGGGAAATCAATCCAATCATCGGGAACGTAAAACCATTGTGTGTTTTGACCCACGTAGTAGGTTGATTATAGACATCTTCATCAATATTATGTAATACTAGAAACTCTTCTATGATAACATTCTCACCACATGCAGGATCTATGAGTATCCCATTGGTGGGCTTATCATAAATGTGACCAACTATGTAGAGAGGGCCACCAGGGAGGTTTCGTAGTATATCTTGTGCAGAAAAGGATATCTCAATATGTCCTCTTGTTGGGCCCTTACGATGGATAATTTCTATTGATCCTACCATTTCATGAATAGGTGTGACATGGGTTACTGGGAGAATCGAAACATAATGTAAATTTTGTGAATCCACATTCATGACATCAGGTGGGAAAGTTTCACTTTGTTTGACAAACGACACATTATGATTAGGAATGGGGTTGGTAAATATTTGCAATTTTTGATTCGGGGGTGTCATGGATTTATTACTTTTAACATTAATTATTGCAGCAGATAGATGACCTGAATCAATTAGGTCTTGCACTAGGTGCTTCAAATGCTTGCATTGTTCAGTGTCATGTCCATTTTGGCGATGAAAGTAAACAATAAGAAGTAGCATTATAAGAAGGGGGTAAGGGTTTATTGGGATCATGTGTATGGATGAGAGGTAAAGAAATCATTTGCTAGTGAAGTAATTGGGTCATGGTGTTATGAAGGGTGTCAGGTAAGGGTGTGAAGGTACGCTTAAGATCTTTGTAATTAAAGGGCACTATAGACCTAACAACAACCACTTGGTTATTAATGGGTGGAGGGTTTTGGGGTGAAGGGTTAAATTGGAGAAACCCTTTGTTCGGTTTATGCAAGGGTTGGGGGTTGGATGGGGATCTTGAGTTATCGGACTTCTCATCACGACTAGGAGTGGACCGTGAGTCATGACTGCTAGTAGAATTATGGTAGTCATGGAGTGCTTGAAATAGGTGCATAAAGGAGGGGAACTTCATGAGAGTAAGTTTATCTTGTAGGGATGTCACAAGGTTTTTGGTAAACATCTTTTGCAGATGACTATCTGGTATCTTAACATCAATCAAGGAATAAATATCTTGGTAACAAGAGATGAAATCAGTTATCTTCTCGTTATTAGCTTGTTTGCATCTCATGAGGTTTGCTAAAGTTTTCTTTGGAGCCATGTGAACTTGAAAGTGATTAATGAAGGCATCCACTAATTTGTTGAATGAACTAATGGAACTATTAGGCAGGGAGGAGAACCAATCTAAGGCTACATCTTTAATAGTCCTTGGGAATAACTTAGCGAGCAACTTGTCGTCAAAGACGAAGTCACTACAAAAGGAAGTATAGGCATTGACATGGTTAGAAGGGTCACCCTTCCCTTCATACTTCTCGAATCTATGGATCTCTATTCCTTGTGGCAAGGGAGTGCATAAGATTTCAAGGTATAACAGATTACTATAGACATATTGAGAAGGGGACCCATATTGGCTTTGATTAATGGTGGATATTTGTTGTTGCATGAAAGTTACAATGTGGAAAATTTGTGTAATGAGAGGGTCATTGTAAGTGTTATGAGGTGGAAGGGAGAGGGGTGAAGGGGTGAAGCTGGTGGAAGGGGAAGTGGTAGGGATAGTAAGGGTAGGCACAATGTAAGAGGTGAAGAGGTGGGATGCCATAAGAGAAGTACATATGCTAGTGGTGATGGTGAGGGGAGGTACCGCATTACAAACTTGTTGCATAGTGGTTGTCACACTAGGAGGTCTATAGGTAGGGATAGAAGAAATGGTTGAGGGGAGAGGAGTAGAAGGTCCTCCTTGGCCAAACATAGGAGTGGGTGAGTCTGATGGCTTAGGTGCATGTTTTTCATAAATTTCTATAATCTTCTTCATGACACGTAAACCATCATCATAGTCAAGTAAGTGGTGAAGGTTCTCGATGGTAGGCATAGGGTAAGTGCACCAAGATGGTTCCCAAAAAGGGGACTTAAGTGGACAACTTTTTTCTTAAATCAAGAAATACTGACCTTGGACGTGAAATTGAGGATACTTAGACTCAAAATCTTGAGATGGAACAAAAAGAAGGATTCAAGTGCTCCGAGTCTACTTTCTAAACAACTAATTTATTTTGAAAATGGTTGAGATTAAGGGGTTCAAACAAGGGATGTACACAAATTGGTGTTGTTTTTGTCAGAAAAAAATAACATAGCAACTCTTGTACAACCCTCGTATGGTGAACTTTTTTTAGTATTTTTAAAATCGTAATGATCAGAAATTAGCTAATAGTATGTAGTTGATGCACGATTTTTCTGATAATTTTTTAATGAATATTTGATTTTTTACTAATTTGTGAAGTGGACATATCCTGAAAATAGAATTTTGGCCGTGCTACCCCAAAAAATATTGGAAACTAATTGATATGTTTTTTATTTAATTTTTTAATTTTGCAGAATGGAGTCTAGTTTCTAAAAATGTAATTTATTTGAAAAATTGATGAACGGTTAATTTATAACAAAACAAATACCAAACATTGCTTTTTGGAAAAAAAAAAAGACATACAGATAAAATAAATTATGGATGAAAGACTTAAAGTTTTCATAAAGTGAAAAAATTACATCGTTGGATAGCTAAGAGATGACCCAACATTACCCATTGCTCGATTTTTTTGATATTGAACCACGTGTAATCCTGACGATGAGCACAAACTCGATTATGAGAAATATGGTGTATTTTTTAAAAACACGTCTCTGGTAGTTGGGAATGCCCTCCAATCCTTTGGGTTGGTATTCCAAGGCAAATGCCAAGCCTAACGCTCAGGAATTCCCAAAGAAAGATATAATGTGAGTGCGTTATAATGCGCTTGTGTTATATCTCACTTTTGACGTGCTTTTTGCTTATGCGGGGAACATGTCTACTAGCACATAACACGCGCTTTGTCTTACTTTATGTTAAATGCCAATATATTAATTTATGCTGATATATTTTTATGTACATGTATGTCATGTATGTATGTATGCTTCTATGGATGTAAGATTATATGTACATATGTATTATGCTTCTATGTATGCGTTTATGTATGTCTAGACGAAGGGAGAATTTAGAGACAGTCTAGAGAGATGGAGAGGGGGTCGAAGTGAGATTTTGAGAGAGATGGAGTGGGAGAGAAGGGGTTGGATTGAGGGGGACTTAGCTAGGTAGGGTGGGAGGGATAGAGGGAGGGAGAGAGAGAGAGGGGGTGGGAGAGAGAGAATTGAGGGAGAGGGAGAGAGAGAGAGGGGGTGGGAGAGAGAGAATTGAGGGAGAGGGAGAGAGAGAGAGACAAAGAGAAAGAGAGGCTTATGTAGGTAGGGTGCGAAAGGGAGAGACTTGAGAGTGTGAGGGGGGTGAGAGGGAGAGACTTGAGAGATAGGTAGTGAGAGGGAGTGTGAGAGAGATGGAGTGTGAGAGAGAGGGAGTGGGAGAGAGGGAGTGTGAGTGAGAGACCTAAGAGAGGGAGAGGGTGTGAGAGGGAGTGACCTAATAGAGGTAGAGAAATAGGGGGGTGGAGTGAGAGGTACTTATCTAGGTAGGGTTGGAGGGATAGATAGAGAGAGGGGAGAGAGACAAAGAGAGAGTTACCTAGGTACTTTTCCAGAGGGAGAGACCTTAGAGAGCGAGAGGGAGAGAGGTAGTGGGAGAGAGTGGGATGGAGTGGGAGGGGCATAAAGAGAGATGGATAGAGGGAGTGAGAGAGGGTGGTAGGGATTGATTCAATGAGAGGTACGCAAAAAGAGGGAGATGGTAGATAGAGAAAATTAGAG
>VCHN02000014.1:8483197-8500511 GCA_007115665.2 Sequoiadendron giganteum | reverse complement strand
TTGAGGGATTGGGATTTAAGGGTTGAGGGTTGAGGGATTAGGGTTTGAGGGTTGAGGGATTAAGAGGGTATAGGGGTTGAGGGATTAGGGTTTAAGGGTTGAGGGTTGAGGGTAGAGTGATTAAGAGGGTATAGGGGTTGAGGGATTAGGGTTTAAGGGTTGAGGGTCGAGGGATTAAGAGGGTTGAGGGATTGAGGGATTAGGGTTTCAAGGTTGAGGGTTGAGGGTTGAGGGATTAAGAGGGTATAGGGGTTGAGGGATTACGGTTTAATGGTTGAGGATTGAGGGTTGAGGGATGAAGAGGGTATAGGGGTTGAGGGATTACAGTTTTAGGGTTGAGGGATTAAGAGGGTATAGGGGTTGAGGGATTAGGGTTTAAGGGTTGAGGGTTGAGGGTTGAGGGATTAAGAGGGTATAAGGGTTCAGGGATTAGGGTTTAAGGGTTGAGGGGTTGAGGGATTGGTGTTTAAGGGTTGAGGGTTGAGGGTTGAGGGATTAAGAGGGTATAGGGGTTGAGGGATTAGGGTTTAAGGGTTGAGGGTTGAGGGATTAAGAGGGTTGAGGGAGTGAGGGATGAGGGTTTAAGGGTTGAGGGTTGAGGATTTTGGGATTAAGAGGGTATAGGGGTTGAGGGATTAGGGTTTAATGGTTGAGGATTGAGGGTTGAGGGATTAAGAGGGTATAGGGGTGGAGGGATTAGGGTTTAAGGGTTGAGGGATTAAGAGGGTATAGGGGTTGAGGGATTAGGGTTTAAGGGTTGAGGGATTAAGAGGGTATAGGGATTGAGGGATTAGGGTTTAAGGGTTGAGGGTTGAGGTTTGAGGGATTAGGGTTTAAGGGTTGAGGGATCAAGAGGGTATAGGGGTTGAGGGATTAGGGTTTAAGGGTTGAGGGTAGAGGGATTAAGAGGGTATAGGGGTTGAGCGATTAGGGTTTAAGGGTTGAGGGTTGAGGGATTAAGAGGGTTGAGGGGTTTAGGGATTAGGGTTTAAAAGTTGAGGGTTGAGGTTTGAGGGATTAGGGTTTAATGGTTGAGGATTCAAGGTTGAGGGATTAAGTGGGTATAGGGGTTCAGGGATTAGGGTTTAAGGGTTGAGGGATTAGGGTTTAAGGGTTGAGGAATTAAGAGGGTATAGGGGTTGAGGGATTATGGTTTAAGGGTTGAGAGTTGAGGGTTGAGGGATTAGTGTTTAAGGGTTGAGGGTTGAGGGTTGAGGGATTAATAGGGTATAGGGTTTGAGGGATTAGGGTTTAAGGGTTGAGGGTTGAGGGATTAAGAGGGTATAGGGGTTTAGGGATTAGGGTTTAAGGGTTGAGGGTTGAGGGATTAGGGTTTCAGGGTTGAGGGTTGACGGATTAAGAGGGTATAGGGGTTGACCCTCTATCTTTCTCCCACTCTCACCCTCTCTCCCTCCCTCTCTATCTCCCACTCTTACGCTCTCTCCCTCCCACTCTCTCTTTCTCCCACTCTCCCCCACTCTCTCCCACTCTCTTTTTCTCCTACTCTCCCCTTCTCCCACTCTCCCCCACTCTCTCCCACTCTATCTTTCTCCCACTCTCACCCTCTCTCCTTCCCTCTCTATCTCCCACTCTCCCCCTCTCTCTCCCACTCTGCATTTCTCCCACTTTCCCCTTCTCCCACTCCCCACTCTCTCCCACTATATCTCTCCCACTCTCTCCTCTCTCTCCTCCCTCTCTATCTCCCACTCTCCCCTCTCTCCCACTCTCTTTCTCTCCTCTCCCCATCTCTCCCACTCTATGTTCTGCCACTCTCACCATCTCTCCCTCCTCTCTATCTCCCACTCTCTCGATCTCCCACCCTCTGTTTCTCCCCTTCTCCAACTCTCTCCCCCTCTCCCCCTCTCTCCCTCACTCTCTATCTCCCTCTTTATCTCCCTCTCTCCCACTCTCCCCCTCTCTCCCTCTCTATATACTAAGAAAACCAAATTTCACATAACGCAGTCGTGTTATAATGTGAGCGCGTTATTTACTCCACTAAAATGGTAAAAAACTCTATGTAGTCATGATTTGAAGGCCCGCAGTCTACATATTCCCCTGGTTCTATGCGTGCTCCGACAAAAAATAGCTTTTTGATGATGTTGTGAAGTGTGCAAGCATCTTTTTCACATTCCATCACCTTTTCCATGATCTTTTTACAACCTTTGCATGAACTAGCAGAGTTTCCATGTTGAAAGACATATAATATCAATTGAAGTTTGAATTCCATTGAAAACTGATATACAATTGAACTGTGGAAGGGAACAAGCTTTTGAACAAGTCAAATTGTTGTGGAGTTTGAAGAAATAAGAAGCTAAGGCTACATAATTGGGTTGAACTCCTCCATTTGAAAGTATGGTTTTTAAGGTATGTGAAGTCTTTACACATTTTCTTTCATTCTATTATGGCTTGATTTAATTTTTGTTTGTCATTATAAGCTTAGGTTGTCAATGCACATTTTAAATTACCATTATATACACTTGCCAATTACCATTTTAATCTTGATGCAGAGCATCTACCAGGATCCACAAATCATCAAGGGTACTTCTGACCCTAACTTAAATTTAAGAATATCAACAAACAAACTCAATCATATTTTCATCAAAAAACCTTCCAATACCTCTGCACAAACTGTTGCAGTACAAAGGAAGAAATCAACACCTTTCTTGACACACTTATTCAACTATATTTCCCTTCACAAAACATTTGATTCGTATACTCAAATTAGCATTAAGAGTTCCCAATTCCTTAAGGACCTTCAAAACACCTTGAAAATCTTGAAAATAACTAATTACAATCAACTAGGTTCCTCAAAACATCAACAAATGATTATGTCATTCACAAGTTGTCTTAAATCTTCCATAATGGCACCATTGTTTACAAACACAAAATATAATTCTTAAGGAACAACCAAACCATTATCTGCTTAATAAATATTTGTTTGAGTTAGTAAAACAAAAATGAAACCTTTTAGAATTCTGACCTTACACACAAACTTAGTTCCTTTGCTCACTATCCACATTACTAGTAGCCAAGCATCTGCAAACTGTCAACTTGCCTTCATTTTTTATGCAGATTTAGAGGACCCAAAACCATTGAAGATGTCAAATTGCCTTCAAGAGGCATTTAAGAAGATTAAAAAGGTGTAATGGACCAATCCCAACACTCCTCCAAGTTGGACAACAAACAAAAACATTATTTCCCACATTTCACCCTTGGAATCTAGTTATTGTGCAAAACCAGTTTTGGGCCCTTAACTCCAAAACTTTCCAAAACACTAGGAAAATAAAAGAATGATTCTAGCACCAATTTTAGAGTTGCAAGACATACCTTAACCCATCATATGACTCCTTTGGGACAACTTTAAGAAAACTGACATTTTCACTATTTTAGGCCTCCAAGTAGGCCAATTTTACAAAGGAACTACCCTTAGATCTTCACACCAGACTTCCAAACCCAAAAATAGTCTTCAATTAGGTCTCAAAACAAGATAATTTCTAGGTCTTAGGACCTTACCCACTCAACTAAGCTTCCAATACAATAACCCCCATTTTTCAATGCAAAGAGGGAGGGTTTATAGAAACTCCTATATGCAGGCCTTCCTAGACCATTCGAAAGCATCAAAAATCTTCAAAATACCCTGCACAAGGTCAAAATTTCATTACATAGACCACTCCTTCAACACTTTTCCAAAATCACTCCTTGGTTCCTCAAATTGTCATGGAAAAGTGCTTGTTTGAGCTAAGAACGGGCATCCTATTTTCATTAGTTTCATTCCAAGGCATGTTGAACAATAAAAGACCCTAATCTAACAATTTCAATGCCATCCCACCAAGAAAAAAGCCATAATAGTAGGTGGGATGGTCAATTCATAATTAAATCCTACTCAAACCCTTGACTGGCTTGAAATGAGTAGTTTTAGAAAATTGCCAATTGCTCCCTTCAAAGGTAATGTTAAGCCCTTAGAACTGATGCATTAGAGAGTTAAGACATGTTCCTACAATATTATATTAGTTTTATATCAAGGGGAGGCTGTATAGATGTGTACAAGTGCACGAAAGTGCAAAAAAACCAATGAATTTCTGCAAAAGAGCATTTTTTATCAAAAAAAATGGATTTAAAAATGAACAAAAATCCTCCCTTCGAGCCAATGGAGGTTGTTTAAACCTTGTTGAATGACAACCAACTCCCCCCAAGTCCTATAACTAACAAACAACCAACTTTGGAAGCTCATATAATCGGCACATGGAAAATGTCTTTAATGACCCTCCTACAACAGGAAGATGCCCAAAATTGAATCAAATTTCAAAATGGAAGCATAGATTGTCAAGGTGCTCCTACACCACGAACTTATCAAACACTCACAATGCCATTACACTCATTATTTTTCAGAATCACCATCATGGTTATTCACTTTTAGTTAGGAATGTGCTCTGGCCAGCCTAGTGCTTCCATAATTTGTACACATTTGTCTACATGCTAAGTTAAATTTTGTACACGGTGATTGTAAGTATTATTTAAATGAAGCCTTCAATAACATATATTTTTCAATTAACTTCAATGGATACATTTCTCAGGAACTAATATTCGTCTCATTACCATGGTACAGATAAAATTAAGGAGGCACACCCTCTACGACAAGTGAATATGAAGGGACACCATTAAGCACAAGCGAATATGGAGGGAAACCATCTAGCACAAATGAATATGGACAGACACCATCTACTGCAAGTGAATATGGAGGGACACCATGTACCGCAAATGAATATTTTTGGACACCATCCAACACATCTCAAGTTGGCAGTAAATCATCACTCGAAATTGACGAAGAAGGTGTGCCATCATCCCCATGTGAACCTCAAGGTATGTCTTCTTCTCCACCCTCAATTGAAGGTACGCAATCTAGCCCACCTCAATTAAATATTGATGAAATTCCTAATGTTGAGATGTTTGTACCTAGAAGAACACCACCTAGAATTTTGCGTAGAAAGCCAAAGTATTTGATTAATATTGATGATGAGATTTTGCAGCACATTGAAGGTAAGATTTCAAGACGCACTTTTAGAAGATATGTTGATAAGATTTGGGAGTGATTCTTTGAAAGGCTAAATGAGACTGCAAGATGTCAACTATTTGTTGAAATGATGTGGGGTGTAAAGTATAGGAACATCATGAAGACTCATGGGTTGAGAACATCGAATGCATCGAGTGAAGACACTATTGTGAAGAATCTAATGGATGCTTATGAGAGTGTGGGTAAGACCTCATGCTCAAAGGATAGTAATGTCACTCGACGTGTCACTACATCGACTTTGGTAAGATGTCAAACAAAGAGAGCTCATCTAATTAAAAAGACTAGTGAACAAATGGGAATTAGTAGAAAAACTTTATCAAGAGCCATTCAAAGGCGACAAAGAATTGAGGGCAATGATACAAATGAATTATGGGCATTCTCGGGGAGACTGTCACAAAAATATAAAAAAGTTTTCCAAGCCTTGAGAACACTAATTGAAGAGTATTGGAAGAATAACACAAGGTTGTCTCTAAATCAAAGGGATGTGGTAAGAAGGAGAATTGGTAGTTAGAATCATGAGCCACATCCAAAGCATTTTTTGGATATGACTCAAACCCAATTTTTTTGGAAATTTGAAAATGATTATCCTCAAATTAGTATTTCTCAAAGATTTTTTGAAATGCTTAAACTTTTTTATGTCAAGATAAATCACACACGCACTACTTGTTGTTGTAGACTACATATTGAGTTTTCTAATCATTATGATGTTTATCGTTCTATATGTTTAGATTTGCATACTAACGATGTTTTGTAGGATTGTGGCATAGAAGCCCCACCAAAATCTTCAAGAGAGTTCTTATCAAAAAAACTATGTGAAATAGAGGATGGCCAGATATTCTATAGGACAAAATGCTTGGATGGTTCATGCGAGCGTTGCGGTGGCTTCCAACGTATGCCAGTATGTCAACATATGGAAAGCACAAATGAGGTGGGACAAAAACTAGTAGAGTTCAGGAAGTATAAAATAGTGGCATATGCTGCAAAAGATGGGTCTCAAGTAAAAATGTGTGATTTGGTTATTGAGAAGATTCTAATGTACCAATTTATGACCACATTTCGTGACAGTATACTCTTTGACTATTCAATGCATACCCATATAGCCCGATGGTTGGACACGTAGTTCAAGCTATGCAAGGACACCTTTCCAGTTGGAAGCATAGTATTTGTGGTTGACTTTGTAGAGAACTCCAATCTACAGCCACAACATGAGGTGCAGTCACAATATTACAACTCCACACAAGTTTCGATATTTGTGCACATAGCATTCGTTCATGCATCTGATAGTACAAATGAGCAAAGGAAGGTATTCAGGGAGTACCAATTTTACATTAGTGATGATCTCACACATTCTCTAGAGTTTGTGCAAGGTTGCTTCTAGACGTTCTATAGTGGTTTGGCTCAGAGGGGCATTGAATACAATTAGCATATAATATGGTCTGATAATTGTGCAACACAGTTCAAGAACTCGTGCATGTTCTACTGGTTGTGCAAGATGCATATCATTACAGATGTTCAACATATGTGGAACTTTTGTGTGGCTGGACATGGAAAGGGGGAGCATGCGTGAAGAGAACATTAGCATGAGAAGAGTTAAAGTATAAAGACAGTGCAAAGTTGATAGATGCAAAATTAATCATCGAGTGGTGCAATGCTTTGATGGGTCCAGGTAATGAAGGTACATCTTCAGTTCATAGATTTTTTTGGTTGATGGATGATACTAACATTGCACCATATGAATACTGTTGTACACTAATAGGATCGAGTTAGGTACACTCTTTCCTTAGCTCAAATTCAAGGTCATGGAGTATCGATACACGAAAGATGGCATGCTTTTTTTCTTCATGTACAATGCAAGCCTGGAATGATTATGAGTCAAGGGAGTGGGTTGACAAATGGTTCACAAGTTATCTTAGCCCACTTCACATGTATCGCCCTTCGATGGCATTGGAACTGACACAGATGGAATCATCAGTCAACTTTGACCACGTATTAGATCTAGTTCAACCAGGTGATATATCTACTTTCTTATTTGTTGAAATTCCATATCGTTATCTTACTTTGTACTGTATTCGTAATGTTGACAAATTTCAAGAGATTTTTTGCACATATCAATGCAGGGCATGTTTATGCAGTTATTGTAGATGAAGACAATGAAGAGGGAATGGACTATTACTTGTGTCGTTGTCTTGAGACCAAAAAAAAATTGGAGGCCCTAGTTATCGATGGAGAAAACATCAAATACCCTACAAGCTCAGTTGTGGTTACTAGAACATGGCTTAGAAGGTACCCACATTCAAGTGTTAAACATTGGCTATTTCAAGACTTTGACATGCATTGTAATATTATTCATTACTCGAACCTTGTCGTGGCATCGAATGTTCATTTGACCAAATATGGGGGTAGGCCTTTGAACAAGATGTTATGGAAGGTCTGTGAGTTTGACCATGAGGCAATACTTGACACAATAAAGAGTAGAGCAGACCCGAATGGTTCATTGGATTAATTTTTAAGTATATGCACATTGGTTCTTATTAATTTATACTTGTATGCACATTAATTTGTTTGATGCCAATGCTATCATCTTTTTTTATAGTGATTGGTGTCCCCTTGCAAAAAAAATAGATATATGAGCCATCTAAGAGAATGCCAACCAGAAAAGCAATGCAACATCCTTATTTTGATGCCTGCACACAACATCTGTAAGTTCCTTCCATCTATTTTTATTTCATTTCCATTTTGGATGCTCTTTCTTTTTCTTTTTTACTTTGCGTATTTGTAAGTAAACTACTAAAAAATGATTGATCTTTCGTTGCAGAAAATGTTGATTTAAGAGCCATCAAAGAGAATCTCAACCAAAAAAGCAATGCAACATACTTATTTTGATGATTTTGACAAATCTCAATTTTGATTTCAAGCCATTATAAGAGAGCATGTGAAGCTTAGCGAGGGAATCTCAAGTTACTCATTTGAAGTTAACCTCATAATGAGCACCTATGATGTAGACATTTAAAGAGAATCTTGAATGTATGAGTGACATTGTAAAAGATCTGAGAGAACAAAGTGCCAGAGGCATTGTAATAAGATTTAATTACATAATGAGATATACTCAAATATTGTAAGGTTGGAGTTCATGTTTGGTGTAGTAGCACCTTGTTCTGTAAATGCCTTGAGTAGGAAAATTTGCAAACTTTGAATTTTGAAATGTAAACAATGTGAAAAAGGTCATATAAAGGTCATGTAAACAATTTGTACACATTTTTCTGCAACTCGTGTGACCAAGAGGACTATTCCAACATGTCCAAATAGGTATTTTTATGGTAGGCATGGTCCTCTTTTGCACTGAAACACATGGAAACGCTCCAAGCTATGTTCTACCGGATCGATCCCTTAAGGGTCCAAAGTGCAAAATGGCTGCAAACTTCAACATGTTATTACTTGGCTATCGTGACACATAGAAACTTCTCATCTGATCCTACAGAAAGGCAGTGGGCCCCTCTAGAAAAAAATCTCTCAATTTTGGCTATCTTGGAGTGGTTTTCTCGTGGCGGCGGATTTTCACTTGATGGAAAAAGCATCAAATTCAAGCAGTGCAAAGTTGCAAAGTGGTGCAACTTTCATTCTGCAACTTGTGTGACCAAGCAGACTATTCCAACACGTCTGAATATGTATGTTTACGCTAGGCATGGTCCTCTTTCACACCAAAACACGTGGAATCGCTCAGATCTATGTTCCACCAGATCGATCCCTGAAGGGTCCAAAGTGCAAAATGGTTGCAAACTTCAGCATGCTAAAAAGTGGTTTTGGCTATCTTGGAGTGGTTTTCTCGTGGCGGTGGATTTTTACTTGATGGAAAAAGTGTCAAATTCAGGCAGTGCAAAGTTGCAAAGTGGTGCAACTTTTGCTCTGCAACTTGTGTGACCAAGCGGACTATTCCAACTAATTCGAATAAGTATTTTTATGGTAGGCATGGTCTTTTTTTGCACTGAAACATGTGGAATCGCTTCGAGCTACGTTCCACTGGATCGATCCCTTAAGGGTCCAAAGTGCAAAATGGCTGCAAACTTCAGCATGCTATTACTTAGATACCGTGACACTTAGAAACTTATCTTCTGATCCTATAGAAAGGCATTGGGCCCCTCTACAAAAACCTCTCTCGATTTTGGCTATCTTCAAGTGGTTTTCTCATGGCGGCGGATTTTCACTTGATGGAAAAAGCATCAAATTCAAGCAGTACAAAGTTGCAAAGTGGTGCAACTTCCATTCTGCACCAACCGGAGTGTTCCAACATGTTTGAATAGGTATGTTTATGGTAGGCATGGTCCTCTTTCACACTGAAACACGTGGAATCGCTCCGAGCTATGTTCCACCGGATCAATCCCTTAAGGGTCCAAAGTGCAAAATGGCTGCAAACTTCAGCATGCTATTACTTGGATATCATGACACTTAGAAACTTCATGTCTAATCCTACAAAAAGGCATTGGGCCCCTCTAGAAAATTTCTCTCGATTTTGGCTATCTTGGAGTGGTTTTCTCATGGCGAGGGATTTTCACTTGGTGGAAAAAGCATCAAATTTAAGCAGTGCAAAGTTGCAAAGTGGTGCAACTTTCGCTCTGCAACTTGTGTGACCAACTGGACTATTCCAGAACATCCGAATAGGTATTTTTATGGTAGGCATGGTCTTGTTTTGCACTGAAACACATGGAATCGCTCTAATCTACTTTCCACCGGATCGATCCCTTAAAGGTACAAAGTGCAAAATGGCTGCAAACTTCAGCATGCTATTACTCAGATACCGTGACACTTAGAAACTTCTCATCTGATCCTACAAAAAGGAGTTGGGCCCCTCCACAAAAACCTCTCTTTTTTTTCACTATATCGAAGTGGTTTTCCCGTGGTCGTAGATTTTCACTTGATGGAAAAAGCATCAAATGCAAACAGTGCAAAGTTGCAAAGTGGTACAACTTCCGTTTTGCAACTTGTGTGACCAAGCGAACTATTCCAACACATCTGAATAGGTATTTTTATGCTAGGCATGGTCCTCTTTCACATCAAAACACGTGGAATCGCTCTGAGCTATGTTTCACCGGATCGATCCCTAAAGGGTCCAAAGTGCAAAATGGCTGCAAACTTCAGCATGCTATTACTTGGATACCGTTATACTTAGAAACTTCTCATTTGATCCTATAGAAAGGCATTGGTCCCCTCTAGATAAACCTCTCTCGGTTTTGGCTATCTTGGAGTGGTTTTCTTGTGGAGGCAGATTTTCACTTGATGGAAAAAGTGTCAAATTCAAGTAGTGCAAAGTTGCAAACTGGTGCAACTTTCACTCTGCAACTTGTGTGATCAAGAAGACTGTTCCAACAAATCCAAATAGGTATTTTTATGCTAGGCATGGTCCTCTTTTGCACCGAAACACGTGGAATCACTCCGAGCTATGTTCCACCGGATCGATCCCTTAGGTTGCAGGAGTCTAAAGTTGCTTAAAGCAACAAATTTGAAATGATATCGAATGGCCCTATTAGCACTCATTACATCTAGGTGATGCTCACAGAGGTGAGGCACTAGGCCTACCTAGGAGGTCACCCATTCTAGTATACTCCAGCTCAAGCACTTAACCACGAAGTTTTTTCCCCAAGGTTAAGCCCACTTAGCTTGCAACCCCATTTGCAAAACCTTCAGCAAGTGTTGTGCCTTATGAAACATTCATTATAGAGCCCCTTTAGCTCATCAATTGATAAGTAGGAGGTATTTTCTACAATGTGTCAAATTGTGATATTGCTATCGGGATTCCATTGAGCAGTCATTTGTAGTATTAGATATAGCTCTAGCTTTTATAGTATTGCACATGATTGCAAATAGTTTCAAAGATCTAGATGACATCAATAGTTCACATTACTCAAAAAGGATGAACATCTTACAGACATTTGCGAAAATTAGGACAAGTAACCTTCTTGTGGACTTAGGGTTGCAATATTTGATCTACAACATGTTCCACCATTTCTTCAGTAGGATCAAGAACACACATGTAATGAAGGTGTGTTTGTAGCCATGAAAGATTATGGTTCAAACTATCCAGAAGAGTGATGTTTTATCTTGACCAACCATATCTATACCATGGTTTTTTTGGAAACAAGGATGAGTTCTCTTTTCATCAGCATATACATTATTCCTCGATGTGTTCACACCAGTGTTAAAAGACTAGGACTAGGCCTTAGACTTGAAAAGCCATTTTTTGACTTGGACTCGGGCTCGGAGCCCATACTCCACAAATAGAAAAACCTAAGAAATTCAAAGATTTTTAAGGATTTAAAACTTGTTTCATGCACCCTTTAATAAATAAACCTTAAAGACACAATAGCATCATCAAATAGAAATTGCTATGATCCCATACACAAACATACATCAATCACATAAGTATAAGCACAAATTTTAGCTGAAGGAAATACCACATTTAGATATATAAATATTGTGATATTGCTATCAAGATTCAATCATGTAGTTTTACAAGTCAAACTCATTGACCCATGATTCATCAATAGTGGTTCACAAGAACCCATCTCTCATGATAATGAATGGTTCATAAGGAGGAAGATAAATCTTCATACATTTCTTCTATCACAAATGAGATAAGTGCTTGGTTTCATGAAGGTCATGAGACAACCATTAATGGGGAGTGGATACATGAAGAACTGATGGAGAATGATAATGGCTTCAGACCTGCTATAAAGGAAAAAAAAATCATTTCAATGATGCAAGAGGTTTTTGGTTTCACTACCAAAATGAGCCTATGAAGAATGCATGTGAAACCCTTTTGACCTTCAGGGTTTTCTTACTCCATCTCAAGGATCATGCATTAAGGATGACATAGATCAATGCTAGGGATAACCAATTAATAATTATACACGTGAATAAGTCAAGCATGTACATGTCAATAAGGGAAGTACAAGTACTCAAAAACACGTAAGCCTCAAAAAGTATACACACGAATACATAGTATACACAAATTAAAACAAAGTATATGCATGAATACAAGGTATATGCATGCAAACATGTAATCCACAACATATACATTCGAATGCACATAAGTCACAAAGTATACATGTAAGTTGTAAAGTATACACTTGAATACACGTAACTCATATCTATTGAACCATCAATTTAGAATGCAAATATGGATAGGAATCGATAAAAGATATTTCTATTAACCAAATAGCCATGTAGGCATACATCAATATATGTCGATATAAGTATGAAATATATGTACAAAATAGCCATATAGGCTTACGAGAATGCCATCTAGGCATACAATGTCAAATATGTCCAATAAAAAATATGGACAAAAGTGCCATGCAGGCATACAACAAAGCACTCTAGAATCAAAAGTCATTGCTCTCCATGCCCTTGAAATAAAATCTTTCCCTTTCCTTTTCGCTCCGATGGCAATAGTTCTGTCACTCATCTTTGTTGCGCTCACGGAGTGCTCCTACTACTCCTCCTAGGGTTTAGTTCATGGTGAAGTTTTAACTGTTACAATAAGAAGTAAAGACATGAATATATAGAAATTACATTATAAAAAATGATATATTTGACAAAATAATCACTTACAGCCATCTCATGATCTCTCTCCATGAGGGAAATATTCTCACACCCATGCTCAAACGTGCTCAAGCCCTGTATAAACCATACAAATAGAAATTAAACTATGTGAATCAATAATGGTTTGATTTTTCACTAACTAACATCTATAACAAAAAATGTAAATTGAAATTTACTAGTTTGCCTTATACCTCTTCTGTCAGAGCCATCGAGGATTGTATAGCAGATTTCAGACCAATATCCATTGCCCTCATCACATTCGGAGGTGTATCGTCTCGCAACAACTGAAAATAAAACAAAAAATTATTCAACGTAATCAACGATGTGCATGTATAAACTACACAAATCTATTAAGTACTTGATTCATTAGTTAAACTCTTTATTCTATTACCTGCGTGAAGGTTTGAGTAAATCCACCACCACTGGGAAGTGTTCCATCAAAACCTCCAATATTAGTCTGTTCAACATCCAAAATTGCATATTAAATTACCATTTGTAAAACAATGCCATTAACATGCAATAAATTTATTATTGTTTACTAGTTACATACCCTAGCGATAGGTGTAATACAGAAATAGGTTGGTGGGGGGCCGGTGTATCCAGTCTCAACACTATAACCCTGCAATTTTATTAAAATCATAAAACATTTTTAGTTAATCTTGCATTTCAAAATCGAAATTTAATAAATTAAATTCAATGAACACATGCACTAAATTTTACCTGACTATCAATTCCATATGCCTCATGCAAATTGTCAGCTACCCTCTCCATCTCCATAGCTGCAGATGGATCCTGCATACCAGTCTCCTGAGGGTCGGTGGGGTCATGTGAACAAGTAGCCCCGCAAGATTGACACACATGTGTTTGAAGGCCACCACTTGAAGACTCCCCTGGATGGCACTATAGAATAGGGCTAGTATGATGGATGACACTCTGGGTCAAAGTGCTAATTGCCTGCAATGTCTCTACATCAGCACTTTCCTTCACGATGGAAGGCATAACAATGTGCTCACAAGGTGGCCTAGCAAGAGCTCATCTACCTTGCCGTGTAGGATCCGGTTGTGCACCAGGTCTATCCTGAGCTAACCCCCCACCTCTCCCCTGGAAATCCCTCATATCAAAATAATTTGGGATTTTGTTCAATATGAACTCATTGTATCATTTCCTAAGGAAATATTTTGGGACCTAGCAATTGTTGCACGGTGGGTAATCGAAGACCATGTACCACCTATCATAAAATCGGTCCCTAATCTGTCGGTGGTGGCACCAATGGATAGGAAACCTCTTCACATTGAGGGTAAGATTTTGATTTGTGCGTGGGTCGATGAATAATGAGCACAAATCACCTTTTGTAATTTTTAAATCTTTCACATCCTTGTATGATAGTTTATTTGCATAATAGTCCCTAGTCGCGTGCCTCCTATCTTCCCATCTAGTTATTTGTTTGCAAATTGAATCTACGTTTTCTAACATATCTTTCAATGAATTTGCTAGGGTGATTATTTTTGTGGTTGAACCATTTGGATCACTCAACCTATTGATCAAATCCTCAATTTTTTTTTTGTTATTCTCAATTTCACTCATTAAATTTTGTTGAGTGCCAGGAGGGGGTTGAGTGATTGGTGGAGGAGGTTGATGTTGTGGTTGATTTTGATCTTGAGGATTTGGTTGGTCTTTTTGAGGGTTTGCGGGTTGATTTGCATCTCCTAAAAATTGAAAAACAATATATGTCAAATTCAACCTAAAACTAACAAATTCACCCTAAAACTAAAAAATTCAAAACAAAAACCATAGAATCCTTACCTCTCACAGCTCCTCATCGTCGTGGTGCCATCATTGTGAAGAAATACAGATTATTGGTGAAGAGATTCACCTCCTAGAACATGAGCGCGATATTGTGGGGTTTTTGGCCACGGGTGCAAAAAAAAACCAATTGAAATGCAAATGAGATATTTGCATTTTTTTTTTCTTTTAACAGTCAATAATGCAAGCGCGTTATAATGTGCTCGCATTATTTCTTTGTAGTTGTCGAGACCTAGTATAGGCTTAACGGAGACATAACGCAAGCGCGTTATAACATGCTCGCGTTATGGTTTTCCAATTTTTTTTTTAGGGTGTCCACAAAATTTCTACCCATTTCCATGCACCCACCCCATAGTGGTTCCGGAGATGGGTTCAAGGCTGATTTCATGTTGATAATCAGCGAGATCAGCATGGATATGGAAGAGTTTATCAACTGGAAGGTCATTAGTATCACTAGTTGTGTCATCTAGATCCAAGGAATTGCTAAGGATGGTTTCTAAAACTAATGCACCATTGGGTAAGTGCACCAAGATGGTTCCCAAAAAGCGGACTTAAATGGACAACTTTTTTCTGAAATCAGAAAATACTGACATTGGATGTGAAATTGAGGATACTTAGACTCAAAATTTTGAGATGGAACAAAAAGAAGGATTCAAGTGCTCTGAGTCTACTTTCTAAACTACTAATTTATTTTGAAAATGGTTTATATTAAGGGGTTCAAATGAGGGACGTACACAAATCGGTGTTGTTTTTGTCAGAAAAACATAAAATAGCAACTCTTGTATGACCCTCGTACGGTGAACTTTTTTTTAGTATTTTTAAAATCACAACGGTCAAAAGTTAGCTAACAGTATGTAGTTGATGCAAGATTTTTCTAATAATTTTTTAATGAATATTTAATTTTTTACTAATTTGCGAAGTGGACATATCCTGAAAATAGAATTTTGGCCATGCTACCCCTACAAAATCTGGAAACTAATTAATTTTTTTTTTTTTAATTTTTTTAATTTTGTAGAATGGAGTCTAGTTTCTAAAAATGTAATTTATTTGAAAAATTGATGAACGGTTAATTTATAACGAAAAAAATACCAAACACTACTTTTTGGCAAAAAAAAAGACATACAAATAAAATAAATTATGGATGAAAGACTTAACATTTTCAGAAAGTGAAAAAAATTACATTGTTGGATAGCTAAGAGATAACCCAACATTACCCATGTGTTCGATTTTTTCGATATTGAACCACGTGCAATCCTGAAGGTGAGCACGAACTCGATTATGAGAAATATGGTGTACTTTTTAAAAACACGTCTCTAGTCGTTGGGAATGCCCTCCAAGCCTTTGGGTTGGTATTCCAAGGCAAATAGCAAGCCTAAGGCTCAGGAATTCCCAAAGCAATATATAACCCGAGCGCGTTATAATGCACTCGCATTATATCTCACTTTTGACATGGTTTTTGCTTCGGCGGGGAACATGTCAACTAGCACATAATGCGAGCGCGTTATAACGCACTCGCGTTATGTCTTACTTTATGTTAAATTCCAATATATTCATGTATGCTAATATATTTTTATGTACATGTATGTCATGTATGTATGTATGCTTGTACGGATGTAAGATTATATGTACATATGTATTATGCTTGTATGTATGCATTTATGTATGTCTTTAGACGAAGGCAGAATTTAGAGAGATTCTAGAGATATGGAGAGGGGGTGGAAGTGGGATTTTAAGAGAGAGGGAGTGGGAGAGAAGGGGTTGGATTGAGGGGAACTTAGCTAGGTAGGGTGGGAGGGATAGAGGGAGGGAGAAAGAAAGAGGGGTGGTGGGAGAGAGAGAATTGAGGGAGAGGGAGAGAGATAATTGAGCGAGAGGGAGAGAGAGAGAGGGGGGGAGAGACACACACACACACACAGTGTGAGGGGAGTGAGAGGGAGAGACATGAGAGTGTGAGGGGGGTGAGAAGGAGAGACTTGAGAGATAGGTAGTGAGAGGGAGTGTGAGAGAGAGGGAGTGTGAGAGAGAGGGAGTGGGAGAGAGAGGGAGAGGGTGTGAGAGGGAGTGACCTGATAGAGGTAGAGAAAGAGGGGGTGGAATGAGAGGGACTTATCTAGGTAGGGTTGGAGGGATAGATAGAGATAGGGGAGAGAGACAAAGAGAGAGTTACCTAGGTAGGCTGGCAGAGGGAGAGACCTTAGAGAGAGGGGTTGGGAGGAAGAGACATGAGAGAGAGGGAGAGAGAGGTAGTGGGAGAGAGTGGGATGGAGTGGGAGGGACATACAGAGAGATGGATAGAGGGAGTGAGAGAGGGTGGTAGGGATTGATTGAACAAGAGGTACGCAGAAAGAGGGAGACGATAGATAGAGACAATTAGAGAGGGTGGGAGGGAGGGAAGGAGGGAGAGGTGAGATGTATAGATAGAGAAAAAGTGATAGGGGTTGAGGGATTAGGGTGGAGGACCTATAGGGTTGATGGTTTCTAGGGTATTAGGGTTTAAGGTTTGAGGGTTGAGGGAATAGGTTTGATGGTAGAGAGTATTTGGTTGAGGGTATAGGGTAGAAGGTTTAAGGTTTAAGCATTTAGGGTTGAAGGGTTTTGGGTTAAGGGTTTACTTGGTTGAGGGTTTAGGGTATAGGTTTGAGGGTATATGGTTGAAGGATTAGGTTCAGGGTCCAATGTAAGGGGTAGAGGGTTTAGGGTTTAAGGATTGTTGGTTGAGGGATTAAGGGTTGAGGGTTGAGAATTGAGGGTTGAGTGTTTAATGTATAGGGTAAAGGGTAGAGGGTTTAAGGGTTGAGGGTTGAAGATTGAGGGTTTAAGGTATAGGGTCAAGGGATTAGGGTT
>VCHN02000014.1:8373504-8481344 GCA_007115665.2 Sequoiadendron giganteum | reverse complement strand
TAGGGCTTAAGGGTTGAGGGTTGAGGGATTGAGAAGGTATAGGTGTTGAGGGATTAGGGTTTAAGGGTTGAGGGTTGAGGGTTGAGGGATTAAGAGGGTATAGGGGTTGAGGGATTAAGAGGGTATAGGGGTTGAGATATTAGGGTTTAAGGGTTGAGGGTTGAGGGTTCAAGGATTGAGAGGGTATAGTGGTAGAGTGATTAAGGTTGAAGGGTTGAGGGTTGAGTGTTGAGGGATTAAGAGGGTATAGGGTTTGAGGGATTAGGATTTAAGGGTTGAGGGTTGAGGGATTAAGGATTAAGAGGGTATAGGGGTAGAGGGATTAGGGTTGAAGGGTTGAGGGTTGAGGGTTGAGGGCTGAGGGTTGAGGGTTGAGGGATTAAGAGGGTATAGGGGTTGAGGGATTAGGGTTTAAGGGTTGAGGGTTGAGGGATTGAGAGGGTCTAGAGGTTGAGGGATGAGGGATGAGGGTTTAAGGGTTGAGGGTTCAAGGATTAAGAGGGTATAGGGGTACAAGGATTAAGGTTGAAGGGTTGAGGGTTGAGGGTTGAGGGATTAAGAGGGTCTAGGGGTTGAGGGATTAGGGTTTAAGGGTTGAGGATTGATGGATTAAGAGGGTATAGGGGTTGAGGGATTAGGGTTTAAGGGTTGAGGGTTGAGGGTTGAGGGATTAAGAAGGTATAGGGGTTGAGCGATTAGGGTTTAAGGTTGAGGGTCGAGGGTTGAGGGTTGAGGGATTAAGAGGTTATAGGGGTTGAGGGATTAGGGTTTGAGGTTTGAGGGTTGAGGGTTCAAGGATTAAGAGGGTATATGGGTAGAGGGATTAAGGTTGAAGGGTTGAGGGTTGAGGGTTGAGGGATTAAGAGGGTATATGGGTTGAGGAATTAGGGTTTAAGGGTTGAGGGTTGAGGTATTAAGAGGGTATATGGGTTGAGGGATTAGGGTCTAAGGGTTGAGGGTTGAGGGTTGAGGGATTAAGAAGGTATAGGGGTTGAGGGATTAGGGTTTAAGGGTTGAGAGTTGAGGGTTGAGGGTTGAGGGATTAAGAGGGTATAGGGGTTGAGGGATTAGGGTTTAATGGTTGAGGGTTGAGGGTTAAAGGATTAAGAGGGTATATGGGTAGAGGGATTAGGGTTTAAGGGTTAAGGGTTGAGGGATTAAGAGGGTATAGGGGTTGAGGGATTAGGGTTTAAGGGTTGAGGGTCAAGGGTTCAAGGATTAAGAGGGTATAGGGGTAGAGGGATTAAGGTTGAAGGGTTGAGGGTTGAGGGTTGAGGGATTAAAGGTTTAGGATTTCTCCCACTCTCCCCCTCTCTCCCTCCCTCTCTATCTCCCACTCTCCCCCTCTCTCCCTCCCACTCTCTCTTTCTCCCACTCTCCCCCACTCTCTCCCACTCTATCTTTCTTTCACTCTCACCCTCTCTCCCTCCCTCTCTATCTCCCACTCTCTCCCACTCTCTCCCACTCTCCGCTTCTCCCATTCTCCCACTCTCCCCCTCTCTCCCTCCCTCTTTATCTCCCACTTTCCCCCTCTCTCCCTACCACTCTCTCTTTCTCCCACTCTCCCCTTCTCCCACTCTCCCCCACTCTCCCCCACTCTATATTTCTCCCAATCTCCCCACTCTCTCGCCACTCTATCTTTCTCCCACTCTCACCCTCTCCCTCCCTTTCTATCTCCCACTCTCTCATTCTCCCACTGCTGCTTCTCCCCATCCCACTCTCCCCTCTCTCTCTTTCTCCCACTCTCCCTCTCTCCTCCCTCTCTCCCACTCTCTCCTCCCACTCTCTTTCTCCACTCTCTCCCCTCCCACTCTCCCCCACTCTCCCACTCTATCTTTCTCCCACTCTCACCCTCTCTCCCTCCCTCTCTATCTCCCACTCTCTCGGTCTCCCACTCTTCGCTTCTCTCCTTCTCCCCTTCTCCCCCTCTCTCCCTCCCTCTCTATCTCCCTGTAGACATACAAAATTAATATTATTGATTAAACATCACATTTGATCATTCTTTCCTCTTAATTAATTAACCTCCTAAAGTCTTGATTTAATTAAATCAGATATATTTAATTAAATATCTAATATCCTCTCACTTTGATTTATCCTAACCCACAAATTTAAATCAAAGTGTCACAATCAACTAAGCACTAGCTTAATTAGTTAAATCCCTAATTAATGCTAATACTAACCCATGTCCCATCCACTTGCACAATAAATCATTTAATTTGATTTATTAAAACCCCTATTTTCCTCACAAGGGAAAATTCCCAAGGAATATGCCCTCATTAACTCTTTTGTTTGACTTTTTTGGACAAAGACAATTCCCCCCAAAAAACTCTCAACCATATTCATTTATTGTCATTTTCAAATTTGAAATGGGCACATTGGCCAAAACTTGCACAAGCATGGGTATATCCCATTGTGACAAGTCGCTTTCTCTCATTTGATGGGATTTAATCCCACATTGCTCAATCTTGGCTTCTCCTCTCTCAACTTCTCCTATAAATTCAATAACTTTTCTCTCAATTTTCATCTACATTTTAGAGCATCCTCATTATAGGAAACTGGAGTTCACTTAGCATCTCATTGTCTATCATCTCATTAATCTTATCAAGGATTGAGAAATGGCTCTTTCACATACCAAAGGTGCACCAATCCAATATGGAATAGGTATATTTCATTTTTTACATGCTTTGTTCATCTTTGTCATTTATTTGCATTTTGAAGCATGATGTATTATCTCATATGGATGTTGAATATTTGCTTTGTTTTGAAATACTAATCATGCTACTAATGGTGTGTTTGGCTACTTGAGCCGCTTGTGCAGCTTGTTGGGCAGCTAATTTTGCTTGCACTTGCTAATCAACTAGTTGTGCAGCTTGTTGGTTTTGGAGTGCCTTTTGTCGGGCAGCTTGTTGAGCGGCTTGCAACATGATAGAGAATGAATTTATCATGTTGTGTTTTGGCGGCAGCGGTAGTGGTGGTGGTGGTGGGTTGGGGATGGTGTTGATTGTTGGGGTGAGTGGAATGGTCTCATTGATTGCCAAGGTTTGAGTGGTGAATGGTGCGATTGAGATTATTGATCCTTGAGACACTTGAGAAATGATAGATGTGTTAACCGTTGGGGTTGCTTGGATGGTGGCCATTTGTTGATATGAATCAATGAGAATTTTGAGTGTAGCAATTTTTTTTGCAAGATTTGACCTTGACATTCTTCATATGGTTGACTTGGTTGTTTAGGAAGTAGCTTTGGAATGCATCCTTGTTGTGTTTTTTTGGGATCATGGACAAGTTGATTCTGGATAATGCTCTAATTTGGTGTGGTGTTTAGATTTGGCATGATAGATTGAAATTGAACATTGTTGTGGTTGGGAATCATATTGCCTTGATTTAGGTAACTTTGATTTTGCATGGTATTACCTTGAATTGGATCAATATCTGAAGTCGTCAACATATTGCTAGGATTTTGAACAACATTGGTTTGATTCACAAACACATCTATCCCAAATTTTTCCAAGTGCGGATTCAAAATGTTCATGTTTGGAAAACTTTTATTTGGAATGTATGAATTTGGTGGGATAGTGTTGTTTGGAATAAGACTCATGCATTGATTGTTCAGTTGATAGATTTGTAGGTTTGGACTTGTAATTAAATCTATCATCAGAAAAGGTGTTCCAAAATTCAGATTGGGCATGCTCACATTTGTTGTACCATTGAGGTTTGGAGGAGATGATGATTCCATGCATAAATATGAGTTTCGATAATCAAGTGGTATTGTGAGGCTTGGATAGTTTGGTTGAATTGGATTACTCATGATGGATGGATCAAGTTTATATTCCATGTCCCTCTTGTGTTGTGATCTTGTTGCGAAAGCAAACCTTTAAGGTGTTTAGGACCAACAATGAGATGAAGGATGAAAGTGTGAGTGATATGGGTGTTTCAACTTTTAGGAACTTTGGATCAATGCTAGACTTTAGGATTTGATTTGATTCAATTTTGATTGTTTGACTAGGTGCGTTAAGCCAAACAAGATGATGGTGAACTTGTAAACCCTAGGAAGTTGTGTTATCCTAGAGAAAACTCACATTAGAGAATGCATTGGCTAAGTGTGTTAAGCCAATAAAAGTGATCATGAACTAGTAGACCTTAGGAAGTTGTGTTATCCTAAAGGTAAATTTGTTCAAGAGGATTGATAACTTGACTATGTGTATTAAGTCAAATGTAATGAAAAATTTTAGCATGAATGATGTTTTCAAAGTTCCAAAAGTTGTTGGTGAAATGGAATTTGATATATGTTTGGATGGATGAAGTGTTTTGACTTGATCCTAGATGACCCTATGATGACTTACTTACAAGACCAAGGTAATGAAGAACATGATTTTCCCTAAGAGTAATTTATACCAAAAGACCAATGTTTGCATGAAAACCATAAGACTTAAAAGAGAACAAGCACATGTGTGGTTCAATTGTTTGTTTATCTTGCTTAGATTCAGTTCTTTTTACCACAAAACATTTTCTTGATCATGCTTTTCAAACTGAATGTCCAATGTCCTAACTTTATTTTATCCCACAAAGTGTATTATGTGGAAATCAAGGAAAATTTTACCTATTGTTGACTTTAGTGAGCAAATAGAGGTATAAATTCAAACGTTTAGAAGCCTCTAAGGATAGAATCCCTAGGGCAAGCAATAACACTTGAATTTTGTCAATGGTATTTGCTTCCTAAGGGTTTGAAATTTTGATGATTCATTGAATGTTTGTTTTCCACTGTTTTGGATCCCAGCAAAGTGTTTTTGATTCCAAGCAAATGTACAACCCTAGGCTAGAAAAGGCAATATTTGTTAGGTTCCCACTTGGATAAATCCAGTTACGCATATTCTATGCGGGTGACTGATGCTTGACCACACAGGCTCCCCCTTATAGTGCACACACTTCTCAATTCAGCCTAGCATCAGTACCCATGAATCTCCCATGGCATACTTTTCACCTCTACAACAGAACCGCATGTATATGTGGGGCGGCTTCATAGGACATGACCTCTTGCACCAACAAAAATAACGTATTTTTTGGCTTCTAAACAAGGGTTTGTAGTAAGGGCATCTAGTTTAGGGGGTGCAATGGTAAAATCCTTGTGAGAGATCTCCCAACCCTTAGAACAAGGGCTTTACGCATCATAAAGATACTGGGGGAGAGTTATCATGCACTGCTTCCCATTGTCCATGGATTTCACCATGAACACAAATTTATATAGCGGTTTGGAAGAGCTTGGCTTTAGCCCGTTACTGCTTGAGTCATTCCCTTGGGGTGAGTACTTTTTCCCACCAAGGAAGGCCCTCTAAAGGTACACAACAGTAAGTGCATTTGTAGTTCGATCATCTTTGTTTGCGTGAACAAAGAGAGAAAACTTGCAATGCCTTTTTCTCACACTAAACAAGTTTTGTTCAGTTTTAGAATCCCAAATCAAAGTGTGAAGGAAATCTTTTAAACAAACTAATATCACCAAAAGACTTTTGATTCTCAAGATCGCCATGAAGTGCGAGAGAAGCACATGCACCTTTTAAATGATACTAGGTTGTGAAAAAATATTGCAAAAGCATGACAAACACTTATTTATTTTAAGTCCATAAAGTAGTGATGAGTTCGTTTCAAAAGCACCAAATGAGATGTGAAAGTTGCCTTGTTCAATTTTTAGAACCCAAACTGAAATTTAGTAGGTATCTAATGTTCGATTTTAGCCCAACTTTGAAAAAAAATCAAAACAATGATTGATTTTAAATCCCAAATTGAAGTGAGTTGGCTTAAAAAAGAAAACGAGAGAGTAAAATGGAAGCCCAAGCATTAAAAAATGTTTTTTCAAGTCTTTATTTCAATTTATAGTTTTCTAACTCCACTCCACTTGCCCTTGTTCAACTTTGATGCTCAACTTCCAACGCCAACCTTAACCTTTTTCCTTTTGATCAAAATGTATGATCGCATTGAAAAGATATGACCCAAAAATTTAGACACATAACAATGGTTTCCAAAAATTAGCTACAATATTTGGTGATTAATGTAATCAAAAATCAGATAAATTAATGCAACTAGGTAAATATTTTGATTCTCATTCACTTAGCCTGCAAAAAAGTCATGAATACACAATGCCAATCCATGAGGATACCTACAAAACTATTAATGAATTACTTCAAGATATGACTTTCAAGAGATAATGTTTGCATTAATGTGTGTGATAGTGAATTCAAAATATCTGCTATGTGATTAAAGCAAAGTGATGTGACATCACTGTGACTTGTTTGATGGACCACTATTTTATTTGATAGCTCACTTTGAAAAATGTCTCATATCGACATTTCAAATTTTAGATCATCTTTAGCTTGATTGCAATTTGCGATAATATATTGATTAGAATGACATCACAGAAGATATAAGTGATAATATGACAAGCTTCCATCTTTAATTGTCGGAAAGGAAGGAAAATGTCACTACCGCTATCCACATCATAGTCTTTAAACAAAATGAAAATCTTTAAGAAAATAGATCACTCAAGGAAAGCAGATGTTAAGCAACATGTTAAGACGTAAATCCAAAGCAAATTCATGCATGTGTGAGAACACAAGTTAATAAAATGTGAGAAAACCAACAATCAACAAAACCACTGGTCAACTCAAGCCCAACACCAGGCTCGACAAGCGCAAGCACAATTTCGGGCACTATTGCAAGCAATCCATCAACAAGTGCATCAACAAGTAGCTCAACAACAAGCCCAACAAAAAGCATTGTTGGCACAACAACGACACGACCAACAACAAGCGTTGTTGGCTTAGCAGCAAACATAGGCATTACTTGCTCAACAAAGCTTGCAAAAAATTCCCACCATAATTCTTGAAATCAAAAATCAAGATCAATTTATCAATAACCACCTTGAAGATGTTTCCATCTCGACCAACGATCAAATCAATATACACCAAGAGCTACTTTTCAATCATGATCAAAATCCACCAAAAATATCCAACAATGATAAAATTCAAGAAATGTCAACATCACTTGATCCTATGGTTGAAGGCATTGGTAATCTCTCTTCCACAATTGTTGAAAACAATATTCAAGATCTTGAAGATGCTTCTACCCCATCCAGTGATCAACTCAACATTCATCAAGAGCCACCTTTTAGTGATCTATTTCAAGATGTGTTACAATTATTTGATCCCATTCACATAATCTACAATCCATCGACCAATGATCATATCGAAAAGGTCTCTACATCACCTTATGAGTTAGAGGACATATCTCAAGAACGTATTCCAAAGCATGATCAAAATCTATCACCAAGGTCTAGCAATGTTCCTTCCCAAGACATATTGACATCCTTTGACCTCATGGTTACAGATATTGAAGGAATCCCTAGCTCAACATTTGATCCAAATCCACTCAAAGCTCAAGAGAATATTGAGCCACTTCCCAATGACGATGTCCAAGAACCCACTATGAGAAATCCATCCTTTGAAATCGACCCATGTCAAGAACTTGATCCAAAGCATGGCAAAAACAATTCCAAAATTAGTCAAGATCAAGAATTCGTATATCCAAGATACTACAATGAGGTAATGGAAACTCTCCTATCTATAGAAGATGTCGCAAATAAGGATCACATCCATATAACACATATTCCTCCATCTACCCATGAGATGCTTTCTTTTGATGGACACATATATGATCTTCATTCAAAACAAGAGTCTCATACTCTTGACATCATTACCAAGGAACAAGAGTCTCCTACTCTTAACATTTGTACACATGACCAAAATATGGAAAATTCTGGAGACACACCAAAAACATATCATGAAGGCTTCTACAGAAGTTGTGAATCAGAGACATCATGTGGAGACATATCAGAAGGATTCTACAAAACTTGTGAATCAAATACATCATATGAAATCATATCAAGAATGAATCATGAGGAAGACTTTTACAAGAACAGTGAAGCATCAACACTTCTTGAAGAAGCATTACAATCTGATATCTCACAAGATCAAGCTAAAGATATCAATCAAGCATTCATCCCACATATGGAGGATCATATCACTTATAAAGTTGGATCACTTATCTTTCCTAGAGCAAGCTATCTCGTCAATAAAGAAGCTGAAACTTTTGAAGGTCCATGATAGAGCACAGAGGGATTAGCACCCTACTTCCAAGATAAAACATATCCTATTGCAAATAAGTTTTTTCAACAGATGAATTATCAAGGTAGAGGATTAGGCTTACATGAATAGGGTATCCTAGAACCAGTATAGATTATTGGTAATCCTAAGCATCAAGGCCTTGGTTATTCGACAATCAAGGGATCTCAACATATCAGTAATATTTCCACAAAACTAGGGGAAACTTTGTCTCAAGCAAATGTCAACGTAGGGAGCATGAAGAATCCTTATGATGAAACCGATGCCAATAATACAACCCCCCACGTCATGAATCTCCATCCACCCATCACCCCATCCACAAATTGGGACCAACGTCAAAAGAAAGATTTGAATCAAACCATGAAGAATTTCATCAAAGAAAAAGTAGCAAAGCACGAAGGACAAATAAAATACAAGTGGATACCAAAGAATACAAAGAAAAATTATCCCTATCAAACTCCATCAGTGAAAGAAACTATGGGGCAATATCAAAAAGGGAAAAGTATCCATCAAAGATGTCCACAAAGGAAAAAGCAAGCTTCTCAGGCAACATACAAAGTGTATCAAGCAGTTGGTCCTAATTCCATGCACACTTCCATAGCCACTCATTATTGCTCATCTTCCCAAGTTTGGAGAGTCAAAGGTTCCAAACTGTCAACCAATCCATATTTTAATCCTAAACACACTTCATGCACTCCTCCACACATGATATCCAATTCCACATTGACCATGTGTTGGAAATGACCCTTCATCATAAGGATTCAGAAGGCACTCTATCGCGATGTGTGCACAAAGACGAACTTAACTCCGGTATCAACAAAGCAGATCAAGGATCTCAAAAGTTGCATTCAAGTGCACATATCTTGGTGAGACAACTTATTCAAATAGGATATCGATGGCACATTATGATAGAAGCATCTACATCAGCACCACCAGGTGGTTCAACATGAGCTTAAAATCTCTCAGAAAATACAAAAAATATCAAAAAATATATATATAAAAAAAAAAATCAAAAAAAAGGATTGAAAATAGTAAAGAAAAAAAATCATCCTCTAGTGAAAACCACTTCGATGGTGCTTTGGAAAAGTACCATGATGAAAACCTGGAAGAGAGGCGTCATGTGTAGAATCGAGCATCTACATGCGCCAGTTCAATTAAAAGCATCTTATCGCATCCATAATAAAGTCAGCATTCCATCCATATCATTCGTTCATCCATGAACCGTTTATCCAACCCATGGTTATCTATCTACCTTATCTAGATCTTGATAAAGGTTTGGTAAATGCTTTACACTTGTTATGGTAAACATATTGACATGGGTCATTTTCACTGATCCTATCCAATCCAAACGTTATTTGAGCCTTGAAGCATTATCCAAATGAGCATCCTTTGTTCAAACACCCTATCTTATGGCAAGATAATCCTTGCATGCTTACCATATCCATCCATCCACACACCTATCCAAGAATCCACCCATGGTCGTTCAAACATTGCTAGACATTGGGGGCAAATATTTACATCTTGCTTCGGGAATAAATCTTGATCTATATCCTCCAACTTATGAAGTAATTTGAACATTGGCAAACATGAAATAAAATTGGTCAAAGCATTTGTGAGCCAAAAATATATTTCACTAGCCCATGGCATATTTTGACAAGACAATGTTCCTTACCAAGTTTTATCTTTCGTCGAACATCAATCCAAACAATTCATATCAGTCATATCTAATGTGTACATCTGTGTCACATTAAATCATCAAAACAATTTTGTTCCAAACCAAGCTTCATCAATCTTGATCAATAGAATACAATCAATTATCACCTTGTTTGACTTAACACACTTATTCAAACAACCCTCTTATGTATGAGTTTACTCTAGGATAACACAACTTCCTAGAGTTTACAAGTGCATTATCATCTTATTTGGCTTAACACACTTAGTCAAATTATCCAATCCATCATCAACTTGTTTGAATTAACACACTTATTCAAACTACCCTCTTGTGTATGAGTTTACTCTAGGATAACACAACTTCCTAGAGTTTATGAGTGCATTATCACTTTTGTTTGACTTAACACATTTAGCCAAACTATCAATCCATCAATCCAATCGATCAACATTAAGCTTGGTTTTCAACAAAATCCCAAAACAAAGCACTAATATCGTCATCACATATCATATCCAAATCGTCAAAATCATGCGAAAAACCCAAAACATTTAGAAAATTCATCAAAAAACTCAAAAACGTTTGAAAAATCAAAAACTCCAAAAACATTCAGAAAATCCATCAAAAAAATTCAAAAACATTAGAAAAATCAAAAATCAAAAACGTCCAAATCATCAAAAATCCAAAAACATGTCGAAATATCAAAAAATCTTCAAAAAAATCATCATTGATTCTTTTCAGTCTTCCACCTTGTCTGAAATACGTCGTCTCTGAGCTTGAACGTAGGCAAGGTTGATCTTTGATCATCCCCCGAGACAGTTAAGGTCAGTCCTTAGGCATATGTTGCATTGGCAATCCGTTTGCCCATCTATTTTACATCTAGGTTAGTCCTTAGGCGTCCATCGCATTGGCAATCTATTTTCCCATCTATTTTACAGTTAGGTCAATCCTTTAGGCATCCATCGCAATAAAATGGCAATCTGTTTGCTCATCTATCTCATCAACAGTTAAGTCAGTTGTTTTCTGAACTATGTCGTCTCTAAGATTAAACGTAGGCAAAGCCATCCTTGATTGGTCCCTGAGACACAAAACCAAAAAACATTGGAAAAAACTGAAAATCAAAACAACCTCAAAACATTTCAAAAAATATCAAAAACATCCAAATATTTGAAAAACCCAAAATGGTACATCCATTTCATCTCGCTTTCACCCACGATAATCATCATTCCTAATAAAGCATCGTCACTTTCATCCTTTGGTAAGTCAATCAGAAGCAAGTCTATTAGATCCAAAAGTGTGAACCTAATCGTCAGAGTCTTGAAAGTCTAGATCAGTGAGTCAACAAGTTGGTCAACTCAAAATATCAATAGCTTATCACCCAAATCAGTCCCATCAAAACCCTAATCACAACATGTCCTAGGATGAAGCTTTCCTGCGATGGACATAAGTATCAAGTACCCCACAATAGTTAGTCTTGGCTAGGGGTATGAAGAACATTAGCTTGTTTGGTTTTCTTTATTTGGTCTTTTATTGACTTATCTTATTTTGTGCTCATTCCAAGGACCTCTCGATGATTCTTGAACAAAACAAGTTTAGAGAGAAAGGAATGGGGCAACAATAATTATATTTTTATCTGTTGTGCTTGTTGGATATTCTTGTAAAATAACTTCATCATATGTACTTTTTTTTGTTTGTAGGGAGGATGTTTTAGGTTTCTTGTTGACCACATAAGAAGGCTTGCCTTTTTTATGTTTTGGCCCGAGATGTCTAGAATATTTGAACTGCATTCTGAATAAGGTTATGTTTGCCAAGTGTGAACAAGAGTACTCCTATTTATTTGATGAGTCAAAGTCCATCACACTAGGTGCAACGCCATCCCGGTTCTTAATATCTTGATACATCGCACCTACGTGTGTTATCAAACATAAAGATGGGTATGCTCTTTATCTCTCCCATCCTTGGATAAGCAATACATCATCATCTTTCCTCATCATATCCAATAAAGTTTCGACGATTAGTGAACTTGTTGGACTTCTGCATCTTCTTGGATTTAGGGGTTGATCCCTCTCATTCTTCTCTTTCTCTTTCATTCTAACAATGCATCCATCATTCTTCTATCCGCTTTCATGCTAACAATGCATCCATCCTGCATAATCATTTCATGTCATCATAGCATAACATCATCCATCACATCCATCTCATATACATTTCATAATCATCTAAGTTGTTTAGGATAATATAAATTTGTTATTATAAGCATCTTCCAAACATCTCATTTTCATCATCATTCTCATATAGATCATATAGTCTAACCATCCATACATTCATTTTGAACCTCTTTGTCGCGAGATCCACCTCAATCTTTTTGGTCAATCTCTCGAGGGGGCAATGTACTAACGTACTTCTTTTCGCTAGGGCATCTAAAAAAATTTAATTTTGATGTCAGCAGCATCATTCTTTGAACCAATGCAACAAGTACATTGCCTCAAAGAGGGGAAAAATGTAGACATACGAAATTAACATTATTGATTAAACATCACATTTGATCATTCTTTCCTCTTAATTAATTAACCTCCTAAAGTCTTGATTTCATTAAATCAGATATATTTAATTAAATATCTAATATCCTCTCACTTTTATTTATCCTAACCCACAAATTTAAATCAAATTGTCACAATCAACTAAGCACTAGCTTAATTAGTTAAATCCCTAATTAATGCTAAGACTAACCCATGTCCCATCCACTTGCACAATAAATAATTTAATTTGATTTATTAAAACCCCTATTTTCCTCACAAGGGCATATTCGTTGGGAATATGCCCTCATTAACTCTCTTGTTTGACTTTTTTGGAAAAACACAATTCCCCCCAAAAAACTCTCAACCATATTCATTTATTGCCATTTTCAAATTTGAAATGGGCACATTGGCCAAAACTTGCACAAGCATGGGTCAATCCCATTGTGACAAGTGGCTTTCTCTCATTTGATGGGATTTAATCCCACATTGCTCAATCTTGGCTTCTCCTCTCTCAACTTCTCCTATAAATTCAATACCTTTTCTCTCATTTTTCATCTACAATTTGAGCACTATCATTATAGGCAAATTGAGCTCATTTAGCATCTCATTGCCTATCATCTCATTGGCTTATCAAGGATTGGGAAAGGGCTCCTTCACATACCAAAGGTGCACCAATCCAATATGAGATAGGTTTGCATCCATGTTTTATATGCTTTATTTGGTTTTCCTTGTTGTTTCAAATCTAGCATGTTTAATTAGATGCAATATTTCATAGGGTTGCTAGATTTTGTTATGTTAGTTTCATTTCTAGAAAGAAATTTATTAGCATACTAACATGTTGCAGAATTTAACTACCACACTCCCACTCTCCCCCTCTCTCCCTCCCACTCTCTCTTTCTCCCACTCTCCCCCACTCTCTCCCACTCTATCTTTCACCCATTCTCACCCTCTCTCCCTCCCTCTCTATCTCCCACTCTCTCGGTCTCCCACTCTCTGCTTCTCCCCTTCTCCCACTCTCTCCCACTCTCTCTTTCTCCCACTCTCCTCCTCTCTCCCTCCCACTCTCTCTTTCTCCCACTCTCCCCTTCTCCCACTCTCCCCCACTCTCTCCCACTCTATCTTTCTCCCACTCTCACCCTCTCTCCCTCCCTCTCTATCTCCCACTCTCAACCACTCTCTCGGTCTCCCACTCTCTCTTTCTCCCACTCTCAAAAATATACTAAGAAAACCAAATTTCAAATAACGCGAGCGCGTTTTTTACTCCACTAAAATGGTAAAAAACTCTATATACCCGTGATTTCAAGGCCCACAGTCTGCATATTCCCCTGGTTCTGCGCATGCTCCAACAAAAAGCAACTTTTTGATGATGTTGTGTAGTGTGCAAGCATCTTTTTCACATTCCATCACCTTTTCCATGATCTTTTTACCACCTTTGCATGAAATAGCAGAGTTTCCACATTGAAGGACATATAATATCAATTGAAGTTTGAATTCCATTGAAAACTGATATACAATTGAAGTGTGGAAGGGAAAAAGCTTTTGCACAAGTCAAATTGTTGTGGAGTTTGAAGAAATAAGAAGCTAAGGCTACATAATTGGGTTGAACTCCTCCATTTGAAAGTCTAGTTTTTAAGGTATGTGAAGTCTTTACACATTTTCTTTCATTCTATTATGACTTGCTTTCATTTTTGTTTGTCATTATAACCTTCGGTTGTCAATGCACATTTTAAATTACCATTATATACACAATTATATACACTTGCCAATTACCGTTTTAATCTTGATGCAGAGCATCTACCAGGATCCACAAATCATCAAGGGTACTTCTGACCCTAACTTAAATTGAAGAAGATCAACAAACAAACTCAATCATCTTTTCATCAAAATTTAAGAGTTCCCAATTCCTTAAGGACCTTCAAAACACCTTGAAAATCTTGAAAATAACTGATTACAATCAACTAGGTTCCTCAAAACATCAACCAATGATTATGTCATTCACAAGTTGTCTTAAATCTTCCATAATGGCACCATTGTTTACAAACACAAACTATAATTCTTAAGGCACAAACAAACCATTATTTGCTTAATAAATCTTTGTTTGAGTTAGTACAACAAAAATGAAACCTTTAAGAAGTCTTCCCTTACACACAAACTTAGTTCCTTTGTTCACTATCCACATTACTAGTAGCCAAGCATCTGCAAATTGTCACATGTATCTCCCAAACCATGCACACACTTCAAACTATGATACTCATTTTTGATGCAGAGTTAGAGGACCCAAAACCATTGAAGATGTCAACTTGCCTTCAAGAGGCATCTAAGAAGATTAAAAAGGCGTAATGGACCAATCCCAACACTACTCCAAGCTGGACAACAAACAAAAACGTTATTTCCCACATTTCACCCTTGGAATCTAGTTACTATTTAAAACCAGTTTTGGGCCCTTAACTCCAAAAATTTCCAAAACACTAGGAAAATAAAAGAATGATTGTAGCACCAATTTCAGAATTGCAAGACATACCTTAACCCATCACATGACTCCTTTGGGACAACTTTAAGAAAACTGACCTTTTCACTATTTTGGGCCTCTAAGTAGGCCAATTTTACAAAGGAACTACCCTTAGATCTTCACACCAGACTTCCAAACCCCAAAAAAATTCTTTAGTTAGGTCCCAAAACAAGATAATTTCTATGTCTTAGGACCTTACCCGCTCAACTAGGCTTCCAATACAAAAACCCCCATTTTTCAATGCAAAGAGGGAGGGTTTATAGAAACTCCTATACCCGAGCCTTCCCAGACCATTTGAAAGCATCAAACATCTTCAAAATACCCTACACAAGGTCAAAAGTTCATTACATAGACCACTCCTTCAACACTTTTTCAAAATCACTCCTTGGTTCCTCAAATTCTCATGGAAAAGTGCTTGTTTGAGCTAATAACCCCATCCTATTGTCATTAGTTTCATTCCAAGGCATGTTCAACAATAAAATACCCTACTCTAACAATTTACATTCCGTCCCACCGAGAAACAAGTCATAACAGTAGGTGGGATGGTCATTTCATAATTAAATCCTACTCAAACCCTTGACTGGCTTGAAATGAGCAGTTTCGAAAAATTGTCAATTGCTCCCTTCAAACGTAATGTTAAGCCCTCAGAACTGATGCATTAGAGAGTTAAAACATGTTCCTACAATATTATATTATTTTTCTATCAAGGGGAGGCTGTATAGATGCGTACAAGTGCACGAAAGTGCAAAAAAACCAGTGAATTTCTGCAAAAGAGCATTTTTTTATCAAAAAAATGGATTTCAAAATGAACAAAAATCCTCCCTTCGAGCCAATGGAGGTTGTTTAAAAAAATTTCAATGAAAACCAACTCCCCCCAATTCATATAACTAACAAACAACCACCTTTGAAATCTCATATAACTGGTACATAGAAAATGTCTTTAATGACCCTCTGACAACATGAAGATACCCAAAATTGAATTAAATTTAAAAAAGGAAGCATAGATTGTCAAGGTGCTCCTACACCAAAAACTTATCAAACACTCACAATACCATTACACTCATTATTTTTCAGAATCACCATCATGGTTATTCACTTTTAGTTAGGAATGTGCTCTGGCCAGCCTAGTGCTTCCATAATTTGTACACATTTGTCTACATGCTAGGTTAACTTTTGTACCTGATGATTGTAAGTATTATTTAAATGAAGCCTTCAATAACATATATTTTTCAATTAACTTCAATGGATACATTTCTCAGGAACCAATATTCATCTCATTACCATGGTACAGATAAAATTATCCGTCATGTCGAAGAAAAAGACAAAGAGGAAACTAACAAACGAAGAGAAGGAAACCTTGAAAGGAAAGGAGAGAGTTCGGGTGGCGACATATCATGAAAATAAGAAATTGGAAATGATTGATGAAAACAACCTGATTGTAGAGGAACCTCAACCGTCAAAAAGAGAACGGAAATTGGGAGCACAATAGGCACGAATGCGAAAGCATCGTCATAAAACAGATTCAGATACCGTAGTTGGAGACACACCCTCTACGACAAGTGAATATGAAGGGACACCATTAAGAACAAGCGAATATGGAGGGACACCATCTAGCACAAGTGAATATGGACAGACACCATCTAGTGCAAGTGAATATGGAGGGACACCATGTACCGCAAGTGAATATTGTTGGACACCATCCAACACATCTCAAGTTGAGAGTACATCATCACTCAGAATTGACGAAAAAGGTATGCCATCATCCCCATGTGAACCTCAAGGTATGTCTTCTTCTCCACCCTCGATCGAAGGTACGCAATCTAGCCCACCTCAATTAAATATTGATGAAATTTCTAATGTTGAGATGTATGTACCTAGGAGAACACCACCTAGAATTTTGCATAGAAAGCCAAAGTATTTGATTAATATTGATGATGAGATTTTGCAGCACATGGAAGGTAAGATTTCAAGATGCACTTGTAGAAGATATGCTGATAAGATTTGGGAATGATTCTTTGAAAGGCTAAATGATACTGCAAGATGTCAACTATTTGTTGAAATGATGTGGGGTGTAAAGTATAGGAACATCATGAAGACTCTTAGGTTGAGAACATCAAATGCATCGAGTGAAGACACTATTGTGAAGAATCTAATGGATGCTTATGAGAGTGTGGGTAAGACCTCACGCTCAAAGGATAGTAATGTCTCCTGACGTGCCATTACATCAACTTTGGTAAGTTGTTAAACAAAGAGAGCTCATCTAATTAAAAATACTAGAGAACAAATGGGAATTAGTAGAAAAACTTTATCAAGAGCCATTCAAAGGCGACAAAGAATTGAGGGCAATGATACAAATGAATTATGGGCATTCTCGGGGAGACTGTCATGAAAATATAAAAAAGTTGTCCAAGCCTTGAGAACACTAATTGAAGAGTATTGGAAGAATAACACAAGGCCATCTCCGAATCAAAGGGATGTGGTAAGAAGGAGAATCTGTAGTCAGAATCGTGAGCCACATCCAAAGCATTTTTTGGATATGACTCAAACCCAATTTTTTCAGAAATTTGAAAATGATTATCCTCAAATTAGTATTTCTCAAAGATTTTTTGAAATGCTTAAACCTTTTTATGTTAAGATAAATCACACATGCACTACTTGTTGTTGTAGACTACATATTGATTTTTCTAACCATTATGATGTTTATCGTTCTATATGTTTAGATTTGCATACTAATGATGTTTTGCAGGATTGTGGCATAGAAGCCCCACCAAAATCTTCAAGAGAGTTCTTATCAAAAAAATTATGTGAAATAGAGGATGGCCAGATATTCTATAGGAAAACATGCTTGGATGGTTCATGCGAGCATTGTGGTGGCTTCCAGCATATGCCAGTATTTTAACATATGGAAAGCACAGATGAGGTGGGACAGATACTAGTAGAGTTCGGGAAGTATAAAATAGTGGCATATGCTACAAAAGATGGGTCTCAAGAAAAAAGGTGTGATTTGGTTATTGAGAAGATTCTAGTGTACCAATTTATGTCCACATTTTGTGATAGTATACTGTCTGATTTTGCAATGCATACTCATAGAGCCCAATGGTTGGACACGCAGTTCAAGCTATGCAAGGACACCTTTCCAGTTGGAAGCATAATATCCGTGGTTGACTTTGCAGAGAACTACACTCTACAGCCACAACAGACGTGCAGTCACAGTATTACAACTCCACACAAGTTTTGATATTTGTGCACATAGCATTCATTCATGCATCTGATAGTACTGATGAGCAAAGGAAGGTATTGAGGGAGTACCACTTTTACATTAGTGATGATTGCACACATTCTCCAGAGTTCGTGCAAGGTTGCTTCCAGATGTTCTACAGTGGTTTGGCTCAGAGGGGCACAAAATATAATCAACATATAATATGGTCTGATAACTGTCCAACACAGTTTAAGAACTTGTGCATGTTCTACTGGTTGTGCAAGATGCATGTCATTATAGGTGTTCAACATATGTGGAACTTTTGTGAGGTTGGACATGGAAAGGGGGAGCATGATGGTGCAGGAGCATGCATGAAAAGAGCATTAGCACGAGAAGAGTTAAAGTATAAAGACAGTGCAAAGTTGATAGATGCAAAATCAATCATCGAGTGGTGCAATGCTTTGATGGGTCCAGGTAATGAAGGTACGTCTTCAGTTCATAGATTTTTTTGGTTAATGGATGATACTAACATTGCACCATATGAAGACTGTTGTACACTAATAGGATCGTGTGAGGTACACTCTTTCCTTAGCTCAAATGCAGGTTCATGGAGTATCGATACACGAAAGATTTAATGCTTTTGTTCTTCATGTACAATGCAAGCCTGAAATGATTGTGAGTCAGGGGAATGGGTTGACAAATGGTTCACAAGTTATCTTAGCCCACTTCACATGTATCACCCTCTGACAGCATTCGAACTGACACAGATAGAATCATCAGTCGACTTTGACCACATATCAGATCTAGTTCAATGAGGTGATATATCTACTTTCTTAGTTGTTGAAATTCCATATCGTTAGATCTTACTTTGTACTGTATTCGTAATGTTGACAAATTTCAAGAGATTTTTTGCACATATCAATGCAGGGCATGTTTATACAGTTATTTTAGATGAAGACAATGAAGAGGGAACAAACTATTACTTGTGTCGTTGTCTTGAGACCAAAAAAAAATTGGAGGCCCTAGTTATCGATGGAGAAAACATCAAATACCCTACAAGCTCAGTTGTGGTTACTAGAACATGGCTTAAAAGGTACCCACATTCAAGTGTTAAACATTGGCTATTTCAAGACTTTGACATGCATTGTAATATTATTCATTACTCGAACCTTGTCGTGGCATCGAATGTTCATTTGACCAAATATGGGGGTAGGCCTTTGAACAAGATGTTATGGAAGGTCTGTGAGTTTGACCATGAGGCAATACTTGACACAATAAAGAGTAGAGCAGACTCGAATGGTTCATTGGATTAATTTTTAAGTATATGCACATTGGTTCTTATTAATTTATACTTGTATGCACATTAATTTGTTTGATGCCAATGCTATCGTCTTCTTTTACAGTGATTGGTGTCCCCTTGCAAAAAATGCAGATATATGAGCCATCCAAGAGAATGTTAGCTAGAAAAGCAATGCAACATCCTTATTTTGATGTCTGCATGCAACATCTGTAAGTGCCTTCCATTTCCATTTTGGATGCTCTTTCTTTTTCTCCTTTACTTTGCGTATTTATAAGTAAACTACTAAAAATTGATTGATCTTTCGTTGCAGAAAATATTGATTTAAGAGCCATCAAAGAGAATCTCAGCCAAAAAAACAATGCAACATACTTATTTTGATGATTTTGACAAATCTCAATTTTGATTTCAATCCATTATAAGAGAGCGTGTGAAGCTTAGTGAGGGAATCTCAAGTTACTCATTTGAAGTTAAGCTCATAATGAGCACCTATGATGTAGACATTTAAAGAGAATCTTGAATGTATGAGTGACATTGTAAAAGATCTGAGAGAACAAAGTGTCAAAGGCATTGTAATAAGATTTAATTACATAATGAAATATACTCAAATATTTTAAGGTTGGATTTCATGTTTGGTGTAGTAGCACCTTGTTCTATAAATGCCTTCAGTAGGAAAATTTGCAAACTTTGAATTTTGAAATGTAAACAATGTGAAAAAGGTCATATAAAGGTCATGGAAACAATTTGTACATATTTTTCTACAACTCGTGTGACCAAGCGAACTATTCCAACATGTCCAAATAGGTATTTTTATGGTAGGCATGGTCCTCTTTTTCACTGAAACACGTGAAAACGCTCCGAGCTATGTTCCACTAGATCGATCCCTTAAGGGTCCAAAGTGCAAAATGGCTGCAAACTTCAGCATGCTATTACTCAGATACCGTGACACTTAGAAACATCTCATTTGATCCTATAGAAAGGTGTTGGGCCCCTCTAGAAAAACCTCTCTCGTTTTTTCTTATCTTGGAGTGGTTTTCTCGTGGCGGCGGATTTTCACTTGATGGAAAAAGCATCAAATGCAAGCAATGCAAAGTTGCAAAGTGGTGCAACTTCCATTCTGCAACTTGTGTGACCAAGTGGACTATTCCAACACGTCTGAATAGATATTTTTACGCTAGGCATGGTCCTCTTTTGCACCAAAACATGTGGAATCACTCTGAGCTATGTTCCACCGGATCGATCCCTTAAGGGTCCAAAGTGCAAAATAGCTGCAAACTTCATCATGCTATTACTTGGATACCGTGACACTTAGAAACTTCTTGTCTAATCCTATAGAAAGGTGTTGGGCCCCTCTAAAAAGACCTCTCTCTGTTTTGGCTATCTTGGAGTGGTTCCCTCGTGGTGGCGGATTTTCACTTGATGGAAAAAGCATCAAATTCAAGCAGTGCAAAGTTGCAAAGTGGTGCAACTTTCATTCAGCAACTTGTGTGACCAAGTAGACTATTCCAACATGTCTGAATAGGTATTTTTATGCTAGGAATGGTCCTCTTTCACACTGAAACACGTGGAATAGCTCTAAGATATGTTCCACCGAATCGATCCCTGAAGGGTCCAAAGTGCAAAATGGCTGCAAACTTCAACATGTTATTACTTGGATACTGTTACACTCAAAAAATTCTCATTTGATTCTATAGGAAAGCATTGGGCCCCTCTAGAAAAACCTCTCTTGGTTATGGCTATCTTGGAGTGGTTTTCTCGTGGCGGCGGATTTTCACTTGATGGAAAAAGTGTCAAATTCAACATGTGCAAAGTTGCAAAGTGGTGCAACTTTCGCTCTGCAACTTGTATGACCAAACTAAATGTTCCAACGCATCCAAATAGGTATTTTTATGCTAGGCATGGTCTTGTTTCGCACCAAAACACGTGGAATCGCTCTGAGCTACGTTCCACCGGATCAATCCCTTAACGGTCCAAAGTGCAAAATGGCTGCAAACTTCAGCATGCTATTACTCGGATACCATGACATTTAGAAACTTCTCATCTGATCCTATAGGATTGAATTGAGACCCTCTACAAAAACCTCTCTCGGTTTTGGCTATCTCGGAGTGGTTTTCCCGTGATGGCGGATTTTCACTTGATGGAAAAAGCATCAAATGCAAGCAGTGCAAAGTTGCAAAGTGGTGCAACTTCCGTTCTACAACTTGTGTGACCAAGCAGACTGTTCTAACACATCTGAATAGGTATTTTTATGCTAGGCATGGTCCTCTTTCACACCGAAACACGTGGAATCGCTTCGAGCTATGTTCCACTGGATCGATCCCTTAAAGATCCAAAGTGCAAAATGGCTGCAAACTTCAGCATGCTATTACTTGGATACCGTGATACTTCAAAACTTCTCATCTAATCCTACAGAAAGGCGTTGAGCCCCTCTAAAAAAACCTCTCTCGGTTTTGGCTATCTTGGAGTGGTTTTCTCATGGCGGCGGATTTTCACTTGATGGAAAAAGTGTCAAATTCAAGTTGTGCAAAGTTGCAAAGTGGTGCAACTTTTGCTCTGCAACTTGTATGACCAAACTAAATGTTTCAATGCGTTTGAATAGGTATTTTTATGCTAGGAATGGTCTTTTTTTGCACCAAAACACGTGGGATCGTTCTGAGCTACGTTCCACCGGATCAATCCCTTAAGGGTCCAAAGTGCAAAATGGTTGCAAACTTCAACATGCTATTCCTCAGATACTGTGACACTTACAAACTTCTCATCTAATTCTATAGGATTCTATTGATCTTGTATACAAAAACCTCTCTTGGTTTTGGCTATCTCAGAGTGGTTTTCCAGTGGTGGCGGATTTTCACTTGATGGAAAAAACATCAAATGCAAGCAGTGCAAAGTTGCAAAGTGGTGCAACTTTCCTTTTTCAACTTGTGTGACCAAGCGAACTATTCCAACACGTTCAAATAGGTATGTTTACGCTAGGAATGGTCCTCTTTTGCACTGAAACACGTGGAATTGCTCTGAGCTATGTTCCACCGGATCAATCCCTTAGGTTGGAGGAGTCTAAAGTTGCAAATTTGTAAGTTGCTTAAAGCAACAAATTTGAAATGATATTGAATGGCCCAATTAGCACTCATTGCATCTAGGTGATGCTCACAGAGGTGAGGCACTAGGCCTTCCCGGGAGGTCACCCATTCCAGTATACTCCAGCTCAAGCACTTAACCACGAAGTTTTTTCCCCAAGGTTAAGCCCACTTAGCTTGCAACCCCATTTGCAAAACCTTCAGCAAGTGTTGTGCCTTATGAAACATTCATTATAGAGCCCCTTTAGCTCATCAATTGATAAATAGGAGGTATTTTCTACAATGTGTCAAATTGTGATATTGCTATCAAGATTCCATTGAGCAGTCCTTTGTAGTATTAGATATAGCTCTAGCTTCTACAATATTGCACATGATTGCAGATAGTTTCAAAGATCTAGATGACATCAATAGTTCACATTACTCAAGAAGGATGAACAGCTTAAAGACATTTGCAGAAATTAGGACAAGTAACCTTCTTATGGACTTAGGGTTTCAATATTTGATCTACAACATGTTCCACCATTTATTCAGTAGGATCAAGAACAAACATAATGAAGGTGTGTTTTTAGCCATGAAAGATTATGGTTTGAACTATCCAGAAGAGTGATGTTTTATCTCGATCAACCATATCTATACCATGGTTTGTTTGGAAACAAGGATGGGTTCTCTCTTGATTGGCATATACATTATTCCTCGATGTATTCACACCAGTGTTACAAGACTAGGACTCACCTCGGACTTGACAAGCCATTTTTTGACTTGGACTCAGGCTCGGAGCCCAGACTCCACAAATAGAAAAACCTAAGAATTTCAAAGTTTTTTAAGGATTTAAAACTTGTTTCATGCACCCTTTAATAAATAAACCTTAAAGACACAATAGCATCATTGAATAGAAATTACTATGATCCCATACACAAACATACATCAATCACATAAGTATAAGCACAAATTTTAGCTGAAGGAAATAACACATTTAGATATATAAATATTGTGATATTGCTATTAGGATTCAATTGTGTAGTTTTACAAGTCAAACTCATTGACCCATGATTCATCAATAGTGGTTCACAAGAACCTATCTCTCATGATAATGAATGGTTCATAAGGAGGAAGATAAATATTCATACATTTCTTCTATCACAAATGAGATAAGTGCTTGGTTTCATGAAGGTCATGAGACAATCATTAATGGGGAGTGGATACATGAAAAACTGATGGAGAATGATAATGGCTTTAGACCTACTATAAAGGAAAAAAAAAATCGTTTCAATGATGCAAGAGGTTTTTGGTTTCACTACCAAAATGAGCCTATGAAGAATGCATGTGAAACTCCTTTTGACCTTGAAGGTGTTCTTACTCCATCTCAAGGATCATGCATTGAGGATGGCATAGATCAATGCTAGAGCTAACCAATTAATAATTATACACGTGAATAAGTCAAACATGTACATGTCAATAAGGGAAGTACAAGTACTCAAAAACACGTAAGCCTCAAAAAGTATACACAAATTAAAACAAAGTATATGCATGAAAACATGTAAGCCACAATGTATACATTTGAATGCATGCAAGTCACAAAGTTTACACGTAAGTTGTAAAGTATACACTTGAATACACATAACTTATATCTATTGAACCATCAATTTAGAATGCAAATATGGATAGGCATCGATAAAAGATATTTGTATTAACCAAATAGCCATGTAGGTATACATCAATATATGTCGATATAAGTCTGAAATATATGTACAAAATAGCCATATAGGCTTACGAGAATGCCATCTAGGCATACAATGTCAAATATGTCCAATAAAAAATATGTATTAAACTGCCATTGAGGCATACAACAAAGGACTCTGGAATCAAAAGTCATTGCTCTTCATGCCTTGGAAATAAAATCTTTCCCTTTCCCTTTTGCTCGGATGGCGATAGGTTTATCACTCATTTTTGCTATGCTCATGGAGTGCTCCTGCTACTCCTCCTAGGGTTTAGTTCATGGTGAAGTTTTAACTGTTACAATAAGTAAAGACATGACTATATAGAAATTACATTATAAAAAATGATATATTTGACAAAATAATCACTTACAACCATCTCACTATCTCTCTCCATGAGGGAAATATTCTCACACCATGCTCAAGCATGCTCAAGCCCTGTATAAACCATACAAATAGAAATTAAACTACGTGAATCAATAATGGTTTGATTTTTCACTAACTAACATCTATAACAACAAATGTAAATTGAAATTTACTAATTTGCCTCATACCTCTTCTATCAGAGCCATTGAGGATTGTATAGCAGATGTCACACCAATATACATTGCCCTCGTCACATTCGCAGGTGTATTGTCTCGCAACAACTGAAAATAAAACAACAAATTATTCAACGTAATCAATGATGTGCATGTATAAACTACACAAATCTATTAAGTACTTGATTCATTAGTTAAACTCTTTATTCTATTACCTACGTGAAGGTTTGAGTAAATCCACCTCCACTGGGAAGTGTTCCATCAAAACCTCCAATATTAGTCTGTTCAACATCCAAAATTGTATATTAAATTACCATTCGTAAAACAATGCCATTAACATGCAATAAATTTATAATTGTTTACTAGTTACATACCCTAGCGATAGGTGTACTACAGAAATAGGTTGGTGGGGGGCCGGTGTATCCAGTTTCAACACTGTGCCCCTGAAATTTTATTAAAATCATATAACATTTTTAGTTAATCTTGCATTTCAAAATCAAAATTTAATAAATTAAATTCAATGAACACATGCACTAACTTTTACCTGACTATCAATGCCATATGCCTCATGCAAAATGTCAGTTGCCCTCTCCATCTCCATAGTTGCATACGGATCCTGTGTACCAGTCTCTTGAGGGTCGGTGGGGTCATGTGAACAAGTAGCCCCGCAAGATTGCCACACATATGTTCAAAGGCCACCACTCGAAGACTCCCCTGGATGGCATTGTAGAATAGGGCTAGTATGATGGATGACACTTTGGGTCAAAGTGCTGATTGCCTGCAATGTCTCTACATCAGCACTTTCCTTCACGATAGAAGGCATAATAACGTGCTCACGAGGTGGTCTAGCGAGAGCTCGTTTACCTTGTCATGTAGGATCCGGCTGTGCACCAGGTCTATCCTGAGCTGACCCCCCACCTCTCCCCTAGAAATCCCTCATATCAAAATAATTTGGAATTTTGTTCAATATGAAGTCACTGTATAGTTTCCTAAGGAAATATTGCGGGACCTCGCAATTGTTGCACGGTGGGTAATCGAAGACCATGTACCACCTATCATAAAACTGGTCCCTAATCTGTTGGTGTTGGCACCAATGGATAGGAAAACTCTTTGCATTGAGGGTAAGATTTTGATTTGTGTGTGGGTCGGTGAATAATGAGCACAAATCACCTTTTGTAATTTTTAAATCCTTCACATCCTTGTATGATAGTTTATTTGCATAATATTCCCTAGCCGCCTGCCTCCTATCTTGCCATCCAGATATTTGTTTGCTAATTGAATCTACGCTTTTTAACATATCTTTTAATGAATTTGCTAGGGTCATTCTTTCTACGGTTCAACCATTTGGATCACTCAACCTATTGATCAAATCCTCAATTTGTTTTTTGTTGTTCTCAATTTCACTCATTAAATTTTGTTGAGTGCCAGGAGGGGGTTGAGTGATTGGTGGAGGAGGTTGATGTTGTGGTTGATTTTGATCTTGAGGATTTGGTTGGTCTTCTTGTTGAGGATTTTGAGGGTTTGTAGGTTGATTTGCATCTCCTAAAAATTCAAACAAATAGATATCAAATTCAACCTAAAACTAACAAATTCAAAAAAAAAACCATAGAATCCTTACCTCTCACAGCTCCTCGTCATCGTGGCGCCATCATTGTGAAGAAATAGGGATTGTTGGTGAAGAAATTCTCCTCCTAGAAAGTGAGCACGATATAGTGGGGTTTTTGGCCGCGGGTGCAACAAAAAAACCAGTCGAAATGCAAATGAGAGATTTGCATTTGTTTTTTTTGCTTTTAACAGTCAATAACGCACCCGCGTTATGGTTTTCAAAAAAAAATTTGAGGGTGTCTACTAAATTGCTACCCATTTCCATGCACTTGCCCCATTGTCAATACCATGAGTTGAAGTCAAGGGGGATCCCAAGATCTACAACAAGGGTATTGTTGGTAGATGCCATGGTCTTAGAACTTCGTCTCACAACTGTATCGAAAAAGGAACACTAAATGCTCAGACACGGTTCCCTAAGGATGGGGTGTAGGTTAAGGAAATATAAGCAAAAGTGACAAAAGGGCTTGTAACTAAAATTTTGGGACAAAACACAAAAAGGAAAAACCAGGAAGCTATAAGACAAAAAGTACTGGCAAATTTATAGGATTTTGATAGGAAACAATACCAAAGGACTAGGTCGCCTAGTGTGGCGACTTAGTCCTAGTAGTGTTGTTTTTGGAAATTTTCTAAAGTTTTAGCTAATTTTTATGCTTCTGTTGATATTTAAGTGCAAATAGGAACTAGAAATAAATATTTTTTTGTATTTTCTTGCTAAAAATGCAATGCAATGTGCAATTCTATCATGAATCTTCACTAAATGCACTTTTTTCACTAATCCTAGGATGCAAACAATGCAAAAGTTCAATGCAATGCAAGCTATCTCTAAGATGAAAATGAAAAAGTAGAAAGCTAGCTAATGGTCTACAGTTGGGTTCACCAAAATGAACCACCAAAAATGTAGCTCTGACCTAGGGCAGAAGGATTCCCTCTACTAGGCCCTTAGGGATTTTCACCCTAGGAGCTCTTGGTGGGTAGGAATTGCACTCTTGCCTCTAGGTGGTTACAAGATTTTTGGTGGTTGCATTCAAAGGGGAGGTTGATTGATGAAGTTTGTGATAAGTGTGTGTAATGTGTGGCTAAAATGCAAATAAAATGATGCTAATCTAATGTATGCAATGTAAACAAAGTAAATCTAAACTAATGCAAACTAACTAAACTATATGCCTTAAATGTGAGTAATCTGGAAATTAACAGGGAAGGACCGAGGGTGTGTACCTAGGAAAGTGATGTTGTGGATGAATGGTCCCAAAATCCTCTGGAAAATGTCCAAAAATAGCATGACACTTAATCCCAGTGGGGCGACCTAGTCCTCCAACCGGAAAACTTTTCCAAAATAGGTTTCATGGAAATGGGTGCCCAAAAATATAGAAACCCTTTGCTGGGCCTAGCACAGGGACAAGGTCGCCAATAGGGGTGACCTAGTCCTCTTGTGGATTTTTGAGGAATTAGGGCTTGATTCTATGGGTCTCGGTTGATGGTTCCTTCTTCTACGAAAATTTGTGACTGGAACTCCCAAAAGTGACTTGCAACCTGTCTTCTTGCTCCTTTTAGGGTTTTGTGCTTTGATGTGACCTTAGGGGAATGTTTTTACTTTCTTCAACTCTTTGCACTTCACCAAATCTGCATTAAAATCTGTAAACACATGCAAAGACAAAGAGATTGTTGGGGTTAGGAAATAGGGGTTTGCCTAAGTCAAACCTTTTTATAGGTGATTAAACCCAAATGAGATGAAATCCAAGGAATGTAAGTTTGAATGATGAACTTAATGGAAATGCTTACCAAACCTTTGTTGTTGATGGTCTACAACATGCAAGAGTAGCTCCAATTGAGATGGTTTGTGAAACCCTAATGCTTGAATGCTTACTCGTGAAGTCTTGGATGCTAGAGTGCCTGTGAAAAGAGATGTAAAAAAGAGAGCAAGAGAGAGAAAAATGAAGCTAAAAACCCTTATGTGTACATGCGAAACCCAAATTTTCCCAAAATGCAACATGATAGGCCAACCCTAGGGCTTAAGAGGCAAGATTCTCATTGAATTTTATTTCAAATTTGAAATTTATGCATAAAGGGACTAGGTCGCCCAAAGTGGCGACCTAGTCCACTTGGAAAAATTTAAGTGGTGGTTAGGAATTAATTTGTGTTTAATGAAGTTAATCAGCTTTGCCTCCTGGAACACACTTAGGTCGAGACTAAAGATACATTAAAGGGGGAAATTAGCATATAAAAAGGGTTAATTTAGGGGTGATAAACCTTGATAAGTGTGAAAATGTATCACAACACTTTGTCATAAGGCTTAGGAAGGTGTGAAAAAGTGTTATTTAGGTGAATAATGTTGAAGGGGTCTTAGAAAAGTGAGGAAATGTGTTACAAAACTTCACAACTCTTTAGTAAAACGCCTTTAGGTAATTTTTGAATTGCAAGCTTACAAGACTTAATCAAGGTAAACAAGGCCAAAATGAGTGAAACAGTGCCAAGGTATAAACTTTTTGGTGACACAGATGGAAACCTGTTGGATGCAAATGGGTGTTCAAGAAGAAATTGGATCTTGATAGTAGTGTTGAGAAGCAGAAGAAAAGGTTGATCATGAAGGGATATTCCCAGGTGGAGGTAATTGATTATGGGGATATTTTCTCTCGTGTAGCTAAGCTAACATCCATTTGATTATTGTTATCACTTGTAGTAGCTCTTGACTTGGAAGTCGAGAAAATGGATGTGAAGACATATTTCCTTCATGGTGACTTGGAGGAGGAAATTTATTTCATAGCCAAAGCATTTTTTTGTGAAAGGTAAAGAGGAATTTTTGTGCAAGTTGAGAAAATCTTTGTATGGTCTGAAAAATCTCCTAGGATGTGGTACCAGAAGTTCGACACCTATGTATTGTCCTTGGGATTTTTGAGATCTAAATCTGACCATTGTTTCTATTTCAAGATTTATAATGGTCGTATTCTCATTATTGTCCTATATGCGGATGATATGTTGTTTATTGGGAGTGGAAAAAGTATAATTTCATATTTGAAGTCTTAATTGTCAACAAAGTTTGAGACGAAAGATCTAGGTGCAGCGAGGTATATTCTAGGAATTGAGATCATAAGAGATAGATCTAATAGAAATTTTTGGTTAAGCCAGAGAAAGTATGTGAACTCTATGTTGGAGAGATTCAACATGACTACTTGCAGACAGTTGGTTGTCCTTGTAGTTCAACAAATGAAGCTTTATGTGGAGGATTTTCCAATATCTCCTACCGAGATGGAGGACATGACCAGAGTTCCTTATGTGAGTGTTGTCAATAGCTTGATGTATGTTATGTTCTGTATAAGGCTAGAAATTTCCCAAGTAGTGGGAGTCCTTAATTAGTTTATGGCTAATCCTAGACAAGTGTATTGGGATGCGATAAAGAGAGTGTTCAAAAAATTGCACGGTACTTTTGAGTATGCTCTGTGTTTTCATGGTTATCCTACTAGACCTCAACATTAAGTGAGAATTCATGGATATGTAGATTCAAATTGGATGGGTGACATTGACAGTAGAAGATCCACTTGTGGATATATTTTCATGATGTTTGGTGGTGTAATAAGTTGGATGGGTAAGCAAAAAGTTGTAGTCACTTTGTCCACTATTGAAGCAAAGTACATGACATCTAGTCAGGTTTGTAAATAAGCCATTTATCTTAAGAGACTATGTTCGGATATTGATTTTGATGCAAGATAGATTACTACCTATTATGACAGCTAGAGTGTTATATGTTTATCGAAAAATCCCACTTTCCACGCTAGAACATTTAGAACAGTGATGTTTAATTTCATTTTGTTCGTGATATGGTGGAAGATGGAAAGGTTAACTTAGAAAATATGGATAATTTGGTGAATGTTATAGATGCATTGATGAAGCCAGTGAGCACCAAGAAGTTCAAATGGTGTGTTAGATCTATGGGCTTTGCGGCCTAAGTAATGATACAAAGACTCTTATAAGGTCTTCGAAAAGTGGGCTTGAATGTTGGGATTAAGGTGCCTCAACCTTAGTGAGTCCCATGATTAATTATTTAATTATTTTTCCCTAAGTTGCCGACTTTATTTATTAAATGCAAAAATAATTGTTTCCAAATTGCTAAGTCACTTTGTGGGACCCAATGGATATTTGGCATCCTACATATAAGTTGCAAAAGGATAAAACTATGACACATGTCACATGGGCACTCCATTGGGAAAATAAAATTGTTTATACCTCTAAAATGGGTGCCATGATGACACATGGAAATGTTGAAAGCCCGTGTATGAGAAGGATATATATTGATTCCCTAGCACATTTTTTGTAGTTTTATGATTGTAATATTTGTGTACCATTGTGTTGTTGGATTCACTTTAGAACTTGTATAATAGTGAATCAACACCTACAAGAGAACAGACTTTGAATATTGTATGCAATATATTTTTATTTTTATTTAATTTATATGTACTTTGGTGTGTGGTTTTTTTCTTGAAAGGTTTTTCCCATATAAAATTTGTGTTGTGGTTTAATGGTTTACATCTGAAATTAATTAAATGAATGTGCAATATTGAATGTTAACTATAAAATTGAACGATTTGAAACAAATTTTTGAAACCCTTTATTGATTGATTTGAATTAGGGAAGTGTTTCCTCACTCATATTTCCTTTCAACTTTAATAATGACACCCTAATATATGAATACTATTACCAACTTCAACTCAAAAACAACTACAAATATTTCAAGTGGGTAAATGATGAATTTACCATGTTAGTGGTAAGGGATTTGCAAGGATATTTTATTGATAGAATCTCCCTTGAAGCTCTAATTAGTTAATCAATGTATATAGAAACTTCTTCATTCATTCCAAAGGTTTACATAAATCAAAACTGGTAGGAATGATGGATTCCCACATAAACTAGAAAAATATGTTAGTCATATATTTATGTTGATTGAGGTATATCACCAAATTGGAGAATTGAATAAAAGATGCAATGAGATAGAACAGGTAGGTGTTCCCTTTCCCATTGGTTTGTCTTTCTATGAATGCAGGTCTTCCTTAGACGCCATTAATATTGAAAGGGATCTGGTAAAGTACAAATTGCAATTCTTTAAATTTCATTTTCCTTTTGACAACAAAGACTTTTTTGAAATAATTTGCAATTAGGACCGGGATTTTTTTATGTGCCTGAATTAATATTTTATTTTATTAATACACTAGCTTAGAGTTTGGAGATTGATTTTTTTTTCATAAGATTTTTCCCAAGATACATCATTATGTTATGGTGAATAATTTTATTTTGTCACTTTTTTCTTGTAAAATATTTTAGATCATATTTATGTACAAGGGAGAAATAAACACAAAATAAAGAATCAAATAGGAAGTTAAAAACTTTAGCTCATAAACAATTGTCACCTTCATTTGAGCTTAAGAGGAAAGTGCATTGAAAGATGAAAGACTCCAAGTAAGGCTCTCAATTCTTCTTGGTACACAATATGAGTGTGGATTTGCTCAAATTTTTGGATGTAAAATTCATGCTATGTGGATGCTCACTCTAGTAGAATAGCCTTACATTTTATAAATTATTGTGAAAGTATCCTACAAGATGTGTTATGTATATATTTTTTAGGATGATTAATCAATAGATATAGTTAAATTTGGTGATCAAGGGTTAATATTTCAATTGAGATCTTTGAAGTAATGAGAAACCTTCAAGTGGCACCTTGTAATTGGTATACAAAGGGAGCACTATAATTAAGTATGGATGGGGAGGACCAAAAAAGACCTTATAGAAGGCCAACAAGTAATTTATTAGATTTATGTGTATGTTCTAGGTCTTGATAGATAAATGGATGGATGATATTTCATGAGAAGATTTTTAGAGAAGTGGGAATCATGAGTCAAATGTAAATGCAAAATTTATTTTCAGAAACATATGCATTCTAGGGGCTTGGACAAGATTTTCCTTGATTAATCATGCTTTGACTTGTGTAATTAATTAGCTAGATTAACTAATTATTTTTAGTGTACTAATGATATGAGAGGAAAGGGGGAATTAAATAAATAGATTTTATTTATTTAATTTATTTTAATGGACATGATGGTCATGAATAAACTTTAAATTTATTTATATTTAAGGTAGGAATTTTCAAAATCAATTAATTAACTGAATAAATAGCCCTAATTTATTCAATTGATACTAAATAAGGGTTGGAATAATTAATTAATTTTTTAATTAATATTAAAAAATAGGACAATCAGCTAAATAAATATAATTTATTTAATTGATTCAAAGTGATGATGTGAAGCAAATTGATGGAAATAGAATTATAAGAGATAATTTTAAATGTTCACATTTTTTCCCTCTTTAAGATGGTGTTGTGACATGGCAGAAGAAATGATGCAAGAGAGTTTCCTCAACTCTCAACTCTCCAAACTCACACAAGTAATTTGACAAATTAAATTAATTTAAAACACAAAAAATCAGCAAAAATGAAAATTGTATTTTCTCAAAGGCTCTTGCAACTTTTGTGCATTACATTCAATTTGAAAAGGAATTACAAAGGCAACCCTATGGACTGAAAATAAATGAAAAATCAAAGTTAATGACTTGTTATAGACAACAATGTCATCTTCAGGTATGCCTTCCTTCTTTATCCGATTTCTTGCAAGATCTCTTTCCTCCACGTGCAACCAAGTTGTGGAAATCAAATGTACATAACTCCAATAAATTAACCAAGGTATTTTCTACTATTTTTTGTCTTCAAACTGCACATTCAAGTCTGAATTTTCTTCTCCAGGAAATCTATGCCCAAGTAGTCATCTCCCCAAGATCTGGAACTCCATTCAATCCTATGCCCCCTTCTGGAAAAGTGAGAAAATGGCATCAAATGTAATTTCCTAACTCCCCAATGCATGGTTTCTCCACTCTCAACCACACAGGCCTCCACTAGCCAGCACAATTATTAATTCATTTCTCCAATTTAAATTTCCAAATTGCCAATTAAGAAATCCTCTTGGGCATCCAAGAGGATTTATAGTATCATGGCACATCACAACTTTCCAAAATCCCATGCCCCAATCTACATTTTTGATAATTTGATAATAATATGCATTCTTTGAAACACTTTTCAATGTAATTTGCAAACCAAAATTGTCCACTTTATTTAATCTAATTTTTGGACAATTAAACCAATAAAAAACATCAAAATATGAAGGAAAAAAATTCCCCAAATTTGATTAAAATTTGATGATGGAAGATAGTTGATCACACAATACTCTTGCATCAAGAAAATACTTTTAAGAAAAATAATATATAGTTATTTTGGGATGAAAAGGGGAGTGATACACTCTAATCAATAAAAAAAATGATGTTAGTAGGATGAAGAGTTAATACCTCCTCGAAAGAGGAAAAAAATATGGATGATTGAAAGACGAAAGAAAAAGAAAAAAAGAAAATTTGAAGAAAATGATGAAAAATAGAGAAATGGGATGAAAAAGAGTGAAGAAGGTGACAAAATTTGATTAGGGGGAGAAATTGAGAGTTGGGCTAAGTAAATAGTGTTAGGGGTGAAATTGTTTTATTTTCACCCTTATCCCTTAGAGCTCATAAGGAAAAGTAGAGAAAGGAGACGAGGAAATATGGAGATCATGTCCCTTAGACCATCATCGAGTGAAGAGAGTGAGGCAATATAGGCAACCAACAAATATAGGAGCATCAATACTTCCAAAAACTATTGTGTGAGCACTTTATGTCATTAGTGAGTGTAGAAATTTAGGGAAGTGCAGCACCAAACTATAAACATTCTATTTTGTCATTCATACAATAGAATGTTATGCATGCATAGAGTGACATATGTGGATAATTTTGATGTTTCAACTAGAAATACTTTTTGCACAACGGAAACCACACATACCAATCTTGAGATCTATTAATATTGGTGCATGTGTGGGGAAATGTCACATGAATTTCACTATGAAATTTGTATACATCCATTAGGAGGTGTATGCATGTGCACACTCAATGAGACGTACGCATTTCTCTATTTTGGTACATCTACTCACAAAGTGGCACATGTATAAAGAATAGGTTAAGTTCAAGACTTTAGAATAATTTGGAATGGTTTTTGGCTAGATGGAGGAGCAGTTTTTGGCACTAACTATGCATGAGAGGAGGTTGTAGGTGTTGTAGATGATGAAATAGTTCAATGAGGTAAATTGGGGTGTTTAGAATAGCGCAATTTATGACACATAGTATAGATGTTGCAAATTTGAGCTCATAAATCTTTGTTGATAAATTTCCTTTAGAGATGGTACAATGAGTAAACTTTTACCTACACATTGAAGAGATAACCATTGTAGTGAATCGAATAAGAACTATTAGTAAATTTGTTAATTTTACAACAATGAACTAAAATAAAAAGAATATTATGCATTTAAATGACCAATGTATTATAAGATCCATGAAATTTTATTTATTATAAAGATCAAATATGTTCAACCCTATTTATTAGATAAATGATCCAACATAAAAACCCTATTTTATTATAACTCTTTATCTCAATATTCACTTAAAATTACTTAAGCTTCCTTCAGATTCCATTAATTTTTACAAACTTTTATATTAAGCTTCCTACAGATTCCATTAACCTAGTGACAAAGATAGATTCTTGAAACTTTGATGTGATGGGTCGTGTGTGTCTTGTTATTTTCAACTTTAATAAAGCAGGAAAATTTGATGGTATCCTTTTTAACTTTAATAATGTTGTTTCTGAGATCCATCCAGTTAGTGCGCAGGGGGGTCAAAACAATTGGGCTTGACCTGGTCAAGCTGTGATATTTTTGGTTAGGAGAGAAAAAAAAAAACCTACTTCTGGTTTTGATTACTGACAGAACAAACACACCATTAAGATAATTACAAGCAATGAAATCACTAAAATTTTGGTTAACCTACACGTTTTAATTATGATAACTACTGAAACATTTCAAAACCACTATAAACTTGACATCCTTAATATGATAAGCAACTAATTGTCTATAGTGGAAAATAATGGCTTTCTTCTTTTCTGATCTTCTGATACCACGTACATTGAAGCACGGGGACTTTCTTCAAGGCCTGGTCAAATAATTTTGTATTCAAACCTGAGCCCACACTGAAGAGAATAACTTTTCAGAAGGCAAGATTTAGTAGAAAGAGAAACAGATTTAAACGTTGAAGACTCTAATCATTTTAATTTGTGAAGCAGTGAAACAAACTGTTCAACATTTTTTTCTCATTAACCATGAGTTGCCGGGATGTTTATTGGAATGCATTTGTTGTGTGGTGTACTTGAAGCACTGTTGTTGTTGTTGGTGGTGGTGGAAATCTAGTGGCTCTACAGATATTCATATGAACTCTGCGTTAACCAGTACCTCCACAGCTAGAGCAGTACCTGAACCCTCAATATCATTAAGATCATGATATACTTTTAAGTGGGTTTTGTTTTACGTCTGTAGAGATCTTATTTCTGCAAGGACAGTAGCAATAAAACAGAAACAAAAGGTTGCTTTTCCAGTTTGATAAAGCAGGTACCTACCTAATAGATATGGATATTTCTTCTTACACAATGTAAAATGTTCTGATGTTTTCATTTGCTTCCTAATGGATTCCATGACCATCGCATGAAATAAATCAATGGTGTAGCTCTTGTACTTTTTTTGCTTTTAAATAGATTTCTAATGCACGAAACATTCCAGAAATTAGATTATTACTCCGTTGGAATTCAATTTTATTCAATTGTGTTACTCAGAAACAATAAACCATAACAGTTTACCAAATTCAGTCTCTTTATTTCACTTTTCGATTTCTCATTGCAAGCACTCCAACGCTCTGCTCATTCAGATGTTGATCTCTTTGGATATCTTTTCAATCTGCATTCTATTCGTCACTTCAATATCGATTCCTCTATTTTATTGCCTGACATACATCTTTAATCTCGTAATATGTTGCACTTCCATTTTTATTCTTTCATTATCTCTTACTTGGTGGCTTCCTTTACTTTTGTGTCTGCTTCTTCCTACACAACTGCCCTCCTCTCTGCAATTTATGTCTGCGTGATAGTTTACTCTGATTTTTTTATTTAACCTCCTCTCTATGTGCTGCGACCCCTCCAGCTATTCACTTTATCTCCTTTTCTTTGCATTGATCTTCCCTTTCCCACACGGTTCAGCTTTCCTCTTTGCCTGGAAACTCCCTCTTGCATTTATTTTTATTTCATTTTATTTGGCACCATTTCTCCCATGGCGCAGTCCCCTCTTCTCTGCCAATCTGCCTGCATTTCTTTCCTTTTTTAAAATTTTCATTAAATATTTCCTTCTATATGGTGGCGTCTCTTCACATTTTTCATCCCTATTATGCCTTCAATTTTTGTTGCAATTTATTCTCCATTGGCGCTTGAGTATGGCGTAGCTTCTTTTAAATGCAATTTTTGAACTGCTTACTCTCTCCCTCTGGTTGCGTGGGTTTCTCCCCTTATACAATGCTTTTTTACATTGATCAATTAAATAATTTTTGATATCCTATCGATATTCTACCATCAATTTAGAGAAGACTGAATAAATCAATTTGACAAGAGTGGCAGACAAAAAAAAATTGAAAGTTCTTCAATTTGCACGAAAATTTGTGAGAAGGCTTGGAACATGTTCTCAATGTAAAACAATTTTACTCAAAACCTCCAAAATTTGAAATATTAAATTGAAAATATTTTTGGTGATGTTGATCAGGCTTTGCATGCTCCTACATCACTTTAGTACTCATAACCTTTGTTAATAAATTAGTTACATTATTTTTTATATCAGCTTTTTCACACAATATTCATTTACTTTCAATCATTTATCTTGATCAAATATATTCAAATCTGACTATCAATGTAAAGTTTTGTCATTTTTTATTCCAAACTAACCGTAAGAGTATAATCTTTGTCGCCATATTACTTTTCTTCTATTATTATTAGTGTATAGTTTTAATCATACACTTAGACAGTAATTATAGAGATTGACTACTTGATTGAGGAGTCCTATCTTCAATTCATGAAGATCGGATGCTCAATACTCTCCTATATTATGTACATCTCTTACATTTAATAAATAAATTGAACTCATGCATTCTGTGTGCTTGTTTTCTATCTCTGTGATTTACGAGTTTTTCCATGGTATCAAAGCCATTGGAGATAATTTCAGGCTGCAGGAAAAGTCTTTGACCCAGCGATTAAAATCTCCGTTTGAGCAATTAAAATTTCTGTTTGGGCGTTCAAAATCGTTGTCTTCATAGCCGACTCTGTTAATGCTGTTGGTGAGGCGTGAATTTCAATTTGGGAGGCAGTGAATGTGATCAACTTCCATCAATCTGCAAGCCAAATCAATCAATCAATCTGCAATTGTGCAAGGAGAGGCCCGATTTGAGCTGCTCACTTGACCGACTCTCTGCATTAAGGGGAGAGTAATCTGAGAATGAGAAAAGAGGCGTTGTCAGAGGTGCGATAGAACCAAGGGGAGGGCGGATCGATAGCTACAAAGGCAAAGGAGGTGTTCCAAATATTCCCTCAAATTTGGGCGCTGCAAAGTGATTTAAATTTGCCCTCCAATTTCTTATGGGTGTCAAATTAGAAGGCGTTGTTGAGGTCGCACACTATTCACTGGTTTTTATGCCCATTTGCTGACTTGAGAAAATACTCTAGGGCTTACACCATTGGAGGAGGGGGTTGCTCTTCTCAACCTTTATCCCTTGGTCCTATGGGGTTTTTGCCCCTGTTTCTTTATAGCCCATGAGGGCTTATTTTTTCTTTATTTTCCTCTCTCTAACTTCTTTTAAAAATATTTAATTTTCCAGATTTATAAATGCAAATTTTTTTTATTGGTGTAAATTTGCAATAGGGTGAAAATTTAAAAGTGCTATAAGTGCTTATTTTTTCAAACTCTATTTAATGATTGGTGATTTCACACTAACATATAAAGTGTCATTTTTTCACCTTCATTCTTGTATGAAAATAATGCACTAAAATATAGTGCCAAACAGGGGGAAAATCAAAAGTATTAAAAAGGGGGGTGTAGTGGAGAGAGTTGTGATTAAAATACTCCAAAATTTCTTTTCTCAAGTTCCTAAAAGTTGCAAACCTAATCAAGCATGGAGTCCAATCAAGTGATTAACCCTCTTGCACCTTTTATCTACCATGAGTGGAAGTTGCATGTACAACTTACACTCAAGAACAAAGGTTTGTATAGAGTTACAATGGGTACTGAAAAAGAATTGAATGCTACCAAGGACAAGGAAAAGTGGTTCAATAAGTGTGACCAAGCCTTTGGATTCTTGTGTTTATGTCTTTCAAAAGAACTTCTATTTCATGTAGAGGCATTGAAAACCCCACATGAAGTATGGTCATCTCTTGAAAAGTTATTTGGGCATTATAATTATAACAGGTTTCAGATTAGGAATAAGGCTTTGGTTAGTGTTAAGGGTAGGGTTGGAATTACTATTAAGGTTTGGATTGGAATTATAATTACTTTGGTAGGGTAAGGATTTATATTTGGTCAGGGTTATGGTTTGGGTTAGGGTTAGGGTCAAGGTTAGGATTAAGGTTAAGATTAGCATTAGGGATAGGATTTGGCTTATGATTATGATTATGGTGAGGGTTGGGGTTAAGAATTATGACTAGGGTTATAGTTAGTGTTAGGGTTTAGTGTTAAGGTTTAGTGTTATACATTGAATAAATTAATATAATTAGGGTTATGAATAGGGTTAAAATTTAGGGTTACGATTTATATCACAGTTAGGGTTTGCATTAGTGTTAAATTTTATATCATGGCCAGGGTTAGCATTAGATTTAGGGTTAACCATTTAAGATTAGGTTTTAGCATTTAGGTTAATGATTATGGTTAGGGTTAGGGTTTAGGTTAATGGTTAGGATTATAGTTACAGTTAGGGTTTAGTGTCAAGGTAAGTGTTGGCGTTAGGTTTATGGTTATTGTTAGGGTAAGAATTATGGTTAGGGTGAGGAAATGTGTAGGATTGGGATTATTATTATGATTATGATAGAATGATAGAATAATAGTTATGGTAGGTTTAAGTTCAAGATTAAGATTAGTGTTAATGTTAGAGCTCAAATAATGGTTAGGCTTAGGGTTTACATTATGGTTAGGATTATGCTTAGAATTAGGGTTTGGGTTATAGACACACACACACACATATCTCTGACACATTCATTACAATTAACTTTTCACATATATTTGCCTCACATCCACTTTAAGACATTATTTAATGCTACACATTTTAGAAAGACATGTATATTACAAATAAGTAGTAGAAAAAAATATGTTACAAAAAGTTAAAATTTAGATTTATGGATGTCTCATCTACTGCTACACACCACTTCAATCTTTTCAAGGCATCTATTTTTTATCAATTACTCACATAAAAGTGCAATAGACGCTTCAAGAAGGATATCTCTCGACATTTTTATATATATTATTAATATATGCTAGTAGCAATCATAGCATGACATGGAAGACAAAATTATCAAGGTTAGGATTAGGGTTAGGGTTAGCGTTAGGGTTACGATTACAGTTAGGGATAGGATTAGGATTAGGGTTGATATTATAAATAGGGTTGGGGTTAGAGATAAAACAAGGATTAGGGTTGGGATAGCATTAGTAGTAAGATTTGGGTTAGGGTTAGGATTAGAGATAAAATTAGGATTAGGGTTGGGTTAGAGTTAGTAGTAAGATTAGTTTTAGGGTTAGGGTTAGGGTTAGTTTTAAAATTAGCGTTAGGGTTAGGGTTAGTTTTAGAATCAGGGTTTGGGTTAGGGTTAGTTTTAGAATTAGGATTAAGGTTAGGGTTAGGGTTAGTTTTAGAATCAGGGTTTGGGTTAGGGTTAGTTTTAGAATTAGGATTAGGGTTAGGGTTAGGGTTGAGGTTAGTGTTAGTATTAGGATTAGGGTTAGGGTTAGAGATATTAAGATTACATTTGGGGTTAGCATTATAATTAGGATTAGGTTTATGATCAAGGTTATGATTAGGGTTATGATTAGAGTTAGCATTTAATATTAGGGTTTATATCATGGTTAGGGTTAGCATTAGGGTTAGGGTTTAGGTTGGAATTAGGGTTATATTAAACTTATTTTTCAATTATGGTTAGGGTTATATTACCCTAACTATAATAGAACCAAGTAACCCTAACCCTAAATAACCCCAATCCTAACCCTAAGCCTAATGCTAACCCTAACCCCAATCCTAACCCTAACACCATGCCCTAGAAGATTTATCCTAGAACCCTACCCTTAACTCTAAGTGTTATCCTAGAACCGTAACCCTAACCCTAATTGAAAAATAATTATAACCCTAATTAAAGTCTGACCATTATTGAAACCAAACACTAATCATAACCTTTATTAAACCTTAACCCTAACCTAACCTAAAAGCTAGCCCTAATTCAACCATAACCCTAACCTTGATCCTAACACCAAGCTTTATCCTTGAACCCTAACCCAAATTGAGCCCCTAACCCTAATCCTAATTGACCATAATTAAAATATAACCCTAAACTAACCTTAACCTTGACCCTAACCCTACTAGAACCCTAATTTAAAACTCTAACCCTAAATGAATTATAACCCTACTCCTAACCCTAATTAAACACTAATTTTAATCATAAGTCTAATCAAACCTTAATCATAACCTTGAATACTAATCGAATCATAATTCTATTTCAACCCTAAACCTAACACTAACACTAACAATAACCTTAATTGAACCCTAATTGAATCCCTAACCATAAGTGAACCCTAACTATAACCCTAATTAAACTAACCTTAATTGAACCTTTAGAATAACCTAACCTTAAACCTAACTCTAACCCTAATTAAACCCTAACCCTAACCATAATTGAACCCTAACACTAATTATAACCCTAATTAAAATAGCTATAGTTGAACCCTAACCATGGGGTAAGTGCAAGAAGTTGGGTCCACGAAGAGGGGAAGTTTTGGTCGAAAAATAATTTCTCGCACAAAACGCATACGTGTTATGGATCGGATACCCGATCCTAAATCCATAACGCGTGCGCATTACAATTCGGGGACACGAACCTAAAACGCGTACGCGTATGCGTTATGAAACGCATACACATTATGAACGTGTACACGTTTTGGAACGTGTACGTGTTTTGGAACGTGTACGTGTTTTGGAACGCATACGCGTTTTGGAACGCATACGCATTTCTAAAAATTATTTAATTTTTTAAATAAGTGACTATGAAAATCATTTTCAAAGTCGAGTTTTGTGGGCCACAAGGAGAAGCAGATCATGTATGCGTTTTGGAGGGCCGAAATTTGCCAAATTTTTACTGTCACCTCCTCCCGTCGACACACCTGACCTCAGCGACTTGCAAGTTGGTTGAATTATACAATATTTTTGCATTATAATTTCTATTTAGTTATTTTTGTTTTATAGTTGCTATTTAGTTATTTTTGTTTAGTTTGTTTTAATTTAATATTTAATAGTTTTTAAACCGCATTTAATTAACCGAAAACATCAACGAAACAAACAACATAAAATTCTAAATCGAAAACCAAAAAAAAAAACCTAAATTCAACACATTTAATTTTGAAATTTGAAAACCCTAAACCGTAGGTTCTAAAAAACTAATTTACTTAGACCATTAATCCTTGGACCTAAACCCTAGAAAGCGTAAACTAAAACCCTATTTGTAGGTTAAAATTAGGTTAAAGCTAGGGTATAATTAGGGTTTGGCTTAAACTTTAATATATATTATAGTTAGATTTCAAAATTACAATTAGGGTTATGATTAGGTTTACTTGTTTAATATTAAAGAATTCAATTACCTGCTTCTAGGGTTCAATTAAAGTTGGAGTTCAATTAGGGTTAAAATTCATTCTAGGGTTAGGGTTCTAAGATAAATATTTGGGTAAGGGTTGAGGTTAGGGTTATATTTTTATTAGGGTTAGGGTTAGGATTATGAAATTATGAATTAAAATTTAAGATGAAGGTTAGGGTTGGAGTTAGAATTAGCCCGTTCAATTGGTGTAGGGTTCTAGGGTTGGGATCAAAATTAAATTAAGAGTCTAGGGTTAAATGGTTGTAATTTTGGTGAGAGTTAAACATTCAATCAATATTTAATTAGGTTTATATGCATTTAGGTGTTCAACTAAGGTTATGATACCCAATTTAATTACAATTAGGGTTAGAGTTCAAGTTAGAATACATTAGGGTTCAAGTTATAATTAGGGTCTATGGTCTATGGTTCAAGTTATAATTAGCCTATCTATCATTCAAGTTTGAATTAGTGTGATAGAAATTCTAATTTAAGGCAACATATCCCTAGATGAAATCATATTTTAAAAAATTCCTCATCTATATCGATTAAATTTTTTATCTTAAACTTGAAAAATAAATCTATTAGCAATATCTTCTTGAACTGAATTCTCCAATTTTGCATCTCTAACAATTGTTTTTCTAATCTATTATTTAACATGTTCTTGTTCAACTTGTTCTTGTATGTGTTCTTGAATTTTTTCTTAAATATATTCAAGTTGTTTATATGAGCATATTCAATATGTTCAACTTGTTCTTAAACTAGAACACAACTTAAGAGGATGCAACAGATTCATTTACAAATACATATGCACACATGCATACAATTTAAATCAATATATATTAAAAAATCCTTGAAAAAAATATATCATGTGCATATATATTGGGCCCATTACACCCTAAATCATAAAGAATTTCCCTCAATTTTTTTATGATGTTTGTAAAGGTTGTTCTATTCTAGGGTTTTGTTGTCATTAAAATCCATACTCTAGTAGTTTTTTAGTTTTGAAACTATGTATTTGAGCCAATATCCCCGTACTTAGGTACCTAAGGTTTTTGATGGTTTCATAAGGATGTAAAAATCATGAATACTAGTGGAACTTTTTAAAACACATAGGATTTTAGTCTTATTTCTTCAATTTATGTTTCTCACAATCTTAGTTTTCAAAGAGTTTATTTACAAACTTATATAACAACGGGGTCTTTAGGTGTGATCAACAAAGTTTATTTTTAGTAGTGATAATTGTGAGGTATCACAAGACAATGCATTTCCCTCAATTTGTTATAACAACCATAGACTTTTAGTCATACCATATTGAATTTTCATTTCCTTCACTCTTGATTCAACATAATCTAGGTCCATTGTTACTATTTTGTCAAAGGGGGTCCTAGAACATCAACTTATAGATTTTCCTTCATTATTATTACTCAAACTTTTAAAAAAATCAAGAAATTAAAATGTATAAATCTAAATTCTATAATTGGTGAAGGATTGGGTTGCAAGTTCTTGGATTTGACCCTACCAAATTGGTAGTTTGGCTTCCTTATTTCTTACATAATTATTACTTTTAATCACTATAATTTTAATTTATTTGCATCCTTTAAGTTTCATACTATACTATTGTTTAATAATTTATTATTAAAATAATATAATTCTCATACCTTTTATGTCTCTCATATGAACAATATTTTGTGTTCTATGGTAACTCCTATTATCATTTCCCCTTTTCAAATACCATGATTCCTATGTTTCTATTATTATATGTTTAAATGTATCCTTATAACCAATTTTTCTATTTTCTAGATCTTAATGGTTATTGTTATTCTGATATACATATATAACTTTCAAAATCCCCAAATCTTGAAATAGATGTCTGCAACCTTATATGTATACATCATGAGCCATATAATCCTATCTATCAGCCCTAAACCATAAAACCTAGATATCTTTCAGACTATATGTAAACTCCAAACCATACATAATCACATATCATTAATCAAGAAAACCCTAGACACTAAACCCTACATTCTAAAATATGAACACAAACCCTTACCCAAAACTCAAATTGTAAACCAAAAACTTGAAATTTTCAAAACTTGTACAAACTTAAATTATAAACTTTAATGTGTACATGCTATGGATTTTTAATGAACATTATGGATTTTTTAATGTTATAAATCGAATGGTCTTCAAATGAATTGTATTTTGAATCTGTGCATGTTCAATGTGATTTTTAAATAGTTCTTTCAAATTGTGTGCATTATTTAATTAGTTTGTTGATATATATTTTTTAATTGTTTAACATATGCAGTTGCCATTTGGTTGTACATTCACATGGATCCACTATTTAGCATAGAGGATTTTATGCCTGAACCACAAATTCCTGTAGATCCCATAGATCCAAACCCACCACCACAAGAAAACCCCATGCCTCCAAACCCTCCACCTCCTAACCCCCCACCCCCTATAGTAGACCAGGATCAGTTGAGAGGGAGCATTAGGGTTCAAATCTTATGGTGATTCAAGAAAATATAGATCTGATAAAAAATGAGCCTAGAATTCCCCCCCATCTCTCACGGTTTGCATCTACGATGCAAACTATTGTCGATTATGTTCGATCTATTGATGTGGACCTAGATAGGTTCCATCAATGGAGAGACGAGAGGAGACAATTCTATGTAGATGGATTGTCTTATAAAGAAATTAGTGACCTTAAAATTACCAAACAAGCCATGTGCCAGTATTTTTTTAACCCCCAAACTAGCCAACCAATTCCACCCACCAAAAAATGAATTTCAATTTTATGGTGTAGGCACCCCCAGATAGCTGCACATTTTTGGGATAGATGGTGGATGGTGTTTGATACTCCACCACATGGCAATTCTGAGGTGCCCCTATACTTTTTGAGAAAGTTATGGTCAGAGTTTGAGTTGGGTTTAAAACCCAACTATTTTGATATGAGGTCATTTCAGGGAGTTGGGCATGGCATGCCCCAACATAGATTAGGAGCACATGTTGATCCTCAACGACGTGCTCCAATTGCTCCTATTGTTCCTCTTGCTTCTCCTGGTGTTCCCACTGCATTTCAGCAGCAAACCATTCTATCGACATTAGGAGCATTCAGTTCACTTTCAGGACATCTCACTCATCAGACTTCACACGCGATGGATGAAGTGGTCAATAGAGAGCATGGAGGCTCGAGCAATAGGAATACTCAAGAATCCACTTCAGGTGACCCACATGCATCTGAGACAGAGTCATTTATGGATTTACTATATTCTGAGCATCATCTTACACAGGTATGTTCATCTTTTGAACTTAATTTTTTTTTTTGGAATGTGCAAAATTCATGTTTAAATAATAACATCAAATTATATATATAATAAAATATTAATTCAATAAGTGTTTGGTGTAGACGCATAATCAGACAATGCCTGAAACTCAAAATGATCATGTCTATATGTCAAGTGTTGTAGATATGGGCTCACCTTTTGGTCAGGTACTTAAACCAATATATATTAAATTTAGTTTGTGAGGATATATATCTAATTTATTTTGAATGTTTACACATGATGTGTGATTGATATATATTATATCTAGATGCGGGGAGGTCAGATGAGCGTGCCTAGTGCTAACCAACCACAAGTTGTGGTGAGCGCTCCTGAGTCATCATTAGCTCAGGTGCGTTCTTTCAAAAAGTTTGTTAAGTTTGAATTAAATACACATCATAGATCTAATTTAATTTTTACATTTACTTACACATGCATGAATGATCTATACAAATTGTTGTGCATCTATATGCAGGGATTTTATGAGATACCCATTGCAGGTGCACCTGAGACATCGTCAGCATTTATGCATGGGCAATCTCAGGTGCATGATCTTGAGGTCATATCATTCGAGGTTGTAAACTTTACTAAATATCCTAAACAATTTTTACATTTACATACACATGCGTGAATGATCTATACAAATTGTTGTACATCTATATGCAAGGATTTCATGAGACACCCATTGCAGGTGCACCTAAGACATCGTCAGCATTTATGCATGGGCAATCTCAGGTGCCTGATCTTGAGGTCATATCATTCGAGGTTGTAAACTTTACTAAATATCCTAAACAATTTTTTATGGATCTTTTAAAAATATATATATTCGAGGTTTTAACATATTGATTGCTTTATATGAATATGCAGGATATAGTAGATCAGGCATTTGGATCTTCTCAAGTGACAGTTATGCTACCCGTTGAAAAAAATGTTCCAGTAGATTCACATGATCATATGGTAAATTATGCATGCACTAAAAATCATTTTTATTGTATTTATTAGATATTTAATTAAATTTTTATTTTTTATCCAAAAGTTTATATTTTCAGGTTTAAATATGTTTAATTATATCAAAATTTATAAATAAATTTAAATCTAATTTCAAGTTTCTTGTACTCTTTTACAACATGATGCAGGTACATTTAATCGACCTGGAACAAAGAGGAGACTTGATTTGACTGATCAGCCTGATAGTTAAATGGTTTTAAATTTTAAATAGACCAAACATCTCTAGTTTTATTTAAAATTTTATGTGTTGGACTTGACATATAAATATTTTTGTTTATTTATATCAGATGACTTTAATGTGATGATTATATATATGCAGTCAATTATGATCATGTTATGTTCATTTTGATGATTATATGCACTCATACATGTATGTAGATCTAGATATTTTATCTAATTTTCAAGTAATACATGCACTATATAAATTCTTATCTCTACAATCAAATTTCATAAATATATAATTTATCACATGGTTAAAGGTGAAAAAATAAATTATTCCTTAAATATTTTAGATTATATTCATAATAAATTAAGAGCACGTAATTTTAACTATTTTCCAATTCTAGAAAATATTTGAACAATTATATGAAATTTGTATAATCTATAAAATTGGAATGAGATTTTTAAAAAGTTACTAATAAGTTCATTGAAAATCATAAAACTATACAACATGATGAAACATATATGTGTGCACATGTATATCCAATTATTTAGCTTATCAACTTTTACGTGAAGACCAAAAATTGATATTTACATAGTCTCTTGATAAAATAATTTTTCAGTGACAATCGCATGGTAGATCGATTTGATGAGAACCTACAAAAATAATTAATGTAAGTAAGTAGTTCTATAATTTTTTTGAGTCATTTAAGTAAATATATAGTAAAAGTTACAAAATTGGATCTTATAAATTCCATACAAATTCAAATGATGTTTGTCATAGGACGGATGAAGGGGATGCATGTCATGAACCCTAGGGTATGGCTTAATGTGTCCTAAGAGGATGGCTTAAGGGGAATTATGCGAGTGACTTAAGGGATGCAAGATTGTGGATTAAGGGTACATGTAAGAGGGATATGACTTAAGGGTCCATGTCATGAAAGGATATGGCTTAATGGGTCCTAAGAGGATGGCTTAAGGGGGGATGCTTAAGGGATGGATTGTGGATTAAGGGTACAATTCTAAATTTGTTATTCTAAGCATCTCATGAACCCTAGAAACCCTAAACCCTAAACCATGTGACCTAAATCCTAGGAGATCAACCCTAAACCATTAATCCATATAAATTTGTTATTCTAAGCATCATGAACCCTAGAAACCCTAAACCCTAAACCATGTGACCTAAATCCTAGGAGATCAACCCTAAACCATTAATCCATATAAATTTGTTATTCTAAGCATCACATGAACCCTAGAAACCCTAAACCCTAAACCATGTGACCTAAATCCTAGGAGATCAACCCTAAACCATTAATCCATATAAATTTGTTATTCTAAGCATCACATGAACCCTAGAAACCCTAAACCCTAAACCACGTGACCTAAATCCTAGGAGATCAACCCTAAACCATTAATCCATATAAATTTGTTATTCTAAGCATCACATGAACCCTAGAAACCCTAAACCCTAAACCATGTGACCTAAATCCTAGGAGATCAACCCTAAACCATTAATCCATAGCATCACATGAACCCTAGAAACCCTAAACCCTAAACCATGTGACCTAAATCCTAGGAGATCAACCCTAAACCATTAATCCATATAAATTTGTTATTCTAAGCATCACATGAACCCTAGAAACCCTAAACCCTAAACCATGTGAAGTAAATCCTAGGAGATCAACCCTAAACCATTAATCCATATAAATTTGTTATTCTAAGCATCACATGAACCCTAGAAACCCTAAACCCTAAACCATATGACCTAAATCCTATGAGATCAACCATAAACCATGAATCCATATAAATTTGTTATTCTAAGCATCTCATGAACCCTAGAAACCCTAAACCCTAAACCATGTGACCTAAATCCTAACAGATCAACCCTAAACCATTAATCCATATAAAAATTTTATTCTAAGCATTACATGAACCCTAGAAACCCTAAACCCTAAACCATGTGACCTAAATCCTAGGAGATCAACCCTAAACCATTAATCCATATAAATTTTTTATTCTAAGCATTACATGAACCCTAGAAACCCTAAACCCTAAACCATGTGACCTAAATCCTAGGAGATCAACCCTAAACCATTAATCCATATAATTTTTTTATTTTAAGCATCACATGAACCCAAGAAACCCTAAACCCTAAACCATGTGACCTAAATCCTAGGAGATCAACCCTAAACCATTAATCCATATAAATTTGTTATTCTAAGCATCACATGAACCCTAGAAACCCTAAACCCTAAACCATGTGACCTAAATCCTAGGAGAGCAACCCTAAACCATTAATCCATATAAACTTTTTATTCTAAGCATCTCATGAACCCTAGAAACCCTAAACCCTAAACCATGTGACCTAAATCCTAGGAGATTAACCCTAAACCATTAATCCATATAAATCTTTTATTCTAAGCATCACATGAACCCTAAACCCTAAACCATGTGATCTAAATCCTAGGAGATCAACCCTAAACCATTAATCCATATAAATTTGTTATTCTAAGCATCACATGAACCCTAGAAACCTTAAACCCTAAACCATGTGACCTAAATCCTAGGAGATCAACCCTAAACCATTAATCTATATAAATTTGTTATTCTAAGCATCACATGAACCCTAGAAACCCTAAACCCTAAACCATGTGACCTAAATCCTAGGATATCAACCCTAAACCATTAATCCATATAAATTTGTTATTCTAAGCATCACATGAACCCTAGAAACCCTAAACCCTAAACCATGTGACCTAAATCCTAGGAGATCAACCTTAAACCATTAATCCATATAAATTTGTTATTCTAAGCATCTCATGAACCCTAGAAATGCTAAACCCTAGACCATGTGACCTAAGGGTATGGATTAAGGGGATGGCTTAAGGGGTGTTGAGAGAGTGACTTAAGGGGATGCAAGAGGATGGATTAAGGATAGATATACAAGGATATGGATTAAGGGGTCCTAATAGAATGAATTAAGGGGAATTAATAGAGAGACTTAAAGGGGATGCAAGAGGATGGCTTAAGGGGTTTTAAGAGAATGGCTTAAGGGGATATGAAATAAATTATAAACTTTTTATAAAATGACAATGAATTAAATTTAGTTTTATATTTATACTCTCAACTAAATGTATCTACAACTATATATAGTTACCTGTCTCTAGATTCGAATTCCATTGTAATAAGAGTGCATCTCCTCTCTTTTTTGTAAAACATCTAGTATCAAGGGAGACCTGAAACAAAAAATGATATAAAACTTTAATAAGGAAATGAATTTAAAGACAAATATATATATCAATTAAATATATACATACAACTAGATATACTTACCAATATTTATTTACTCTGTTGTACCATCCACATCCTCTCTTTTTTGTAATGCATCTATGATTGTCTCATGATCATCCATTGAAAGTGTCCATAAAACTTTATTAGCAGGCCTCCCGTGATATCTAACTAGTTTTATATTGGTTGCCAAAATCAAATGTGAATAATGTATAATCTTCTTGTGTCTTTCATAATCTTCAAATGCAGGCAAGCCATTCTTTCTTATCAAATATTTTCGAAGCCAGGTGCCAACAACAACGACTGAACCAGTTGGATACTCAAAGTTATCATCATCCACTCTAGGATGTACCAACTTATATTTTCTCTCAACACATCTAGCCAACCAGTACTCTGTCTCCTCTTCATTCCCCTCGGGTGCAACAACAGCATACACATGTACTACAAAAATAGATAAAAAATTCAATAAAGAGCACGACTTATATTTAATTCATGTATATAAACATGCATACATATAAAATTCATCTCAATAAATAATGTACCTTCTTGTACAAGATTAGAAACATGATCATAATCATCTGATGTGAACGCTTGATTATCTTCAATTATTGTTCCATGTTGAACATGTGTCGATGTAGGTGTTAAGGCTCTTTGTTATCATTGTTCAACCCATTCCATATTTTCACAAGCCTCCCAATCACTTGCAATACAAAATTGACAAAAGCATGCCAACTCCCTTGTCCATATTGTCCATGTGTTTGCATTTGAACTCTTAAATGAATGCCATTTTGCAGATCCATTAATTGTTTCACAATCTTGTCAAGAATAAATATCATTTTCTTCAACTAACCAAAAGAAGCGGTGAATTATTGAGCTCTCACTTACTCTTGTAGATAATTTGGTATTGCACCAATCTATAATTGCATGTGCATCTCTAAATTTTGCAGCATCCTCAAATTTTAGTTGCTCTCTAGCAAGAGCTCTTTTCACACATGCACTTGCTCCATCATGTTCTCCCTTACCATGACCGGCTTCAAAAAAACTCCATATGTGCTGGATATTATTTTCCTTATGAACTCTACATAACCAATAAAACATCCTAGCATTTTTGAATTGACCCGTGCAATTATCTAACCATATGAGATGTTCTAGCAATTGAATTCCTCTTTCTTTTAATTTTTTGTAAAATATATCAAAACAATATTGAACAAACTCAGATGAATGTAATTGATTATCACTTACATAAAAATGGTACTCTCTCAAAAAAATTATATTATCTTCTCTACTATCATCTGCATGTCTATAAACAATATGAACAAAAATAGCTACTTGCACTGAATTATAATACTGTGATTGAATTTCTTCTTGTGGAGCAAGAGTATAATTTTTAGCAAAATCAACAACTAACAATATATTTCCAATTGGGAATGTGTTTTTACATAATCAAAATTCATTATCAAGCCAATGAGCATACTGAGAGTGTTGAACATATTTAGGTACAATCTTATCTTTAAATTCTTTAATAAATGCATGCACAGTATTTTTTCCATAATTAGCTCATAACGTTTTCCAGTTTTTCCATCTTTTAAAGAATACTCAACATTTTTAAATCTTTTTACATCTACTAATTGTTTTCCAAATTCATTTAAACTACTTTCATGCATACATTCTCCTAATAATGAAAAGTTAGCACATCTATCACATTCTCCAGAAATACATGATTTTAAATAAAATAAATTTCCGTTAGAGGGTTCACAAAACAAACCTGATATAAAATATTTGATTCTTTCAGGTGGCATATTAATACCACAAATGTCTTGCATAATTTGGTTAACATGCAAAGTGCATCGTATATATCGAAAAATATCATAATAATAACGAAATTGTACATGAGTCTTACAACAACAAGACTCAGGAGACAATCCCATTAATAAACATTTAACATCTCTTAATTCCCGACCACCACTTGAATTTGTCCAAGTGGACTAGGTCGCCACCTTGGGTGACCTAGTCCCTTTTAGCATAAAATTCAAAATTAAAACAAAATTCTAATGGGAAATTTCCTCCAAAACCCTAAGTTTGGCCTATCATGTGTTATTTTGGGGGAATTATGGCATAGCATGTATAAATAAGGTTTTTATCCTCATTCCCCCCTAACATATCTTTCATCTTCAAAAGCACTCGTTCTTCTCAAGCAAGCATTCAAGCACATAGGATTTCAAACATCATCCATTGGAGTTGGTTCTTACATGTCTTCAGACATCTTCAACAAGGGTTTGGTTTGTATATAGATTAGTCAAGGAGTAAAGTATTGAAAAGGTGTCATAATTCCATCCACAACATTCCAAGTCAACAAACCATAGAAGGAGCTAAAAGACAACATGAAGGTCGTTTTTTGAAGATTCGGACACAGGTCTCTGTCAGAAATAGAAGTACAAGTGGGTACCTACAGATTCCAACCTTGAAACTCTCGAAAGATCCAAGAGGACTAGGTCACCATCATTAGAGAATTAGTCCCTATACAAGTCCTGAAAAGTGGTTTTTGTGTTTCTAGGTACCCTTTTACTAGAAACCTATTCCGACAATGTTTCTCGTGAAGAGGGCTAGGTCGCCTATTTTGGCGTAAGTGTCCCAGTGAGCATTTTCAGTAGATTCTAGAAGATTCTAGAGCTCCTCTTCTTCAACCTTTAGTTTCCATGTGCATTATTTCTGTCTATTCCGGTTTCTTTAAAGATTGCATACATTTTAAGTCATTATTAGGACATTGCATATAGTTTACATTTACTTTAGTTTGTATTTCATAGATAGTTTATTTCATTACATTGCAGTACTTAGGCACACACATCACATCCATTTCCAAACCTATAACCCTTTGAATGAACTCACCAAAAACACATCATTAGTGTGAAAGAGAGTCATTCTTCCACCTTGCTCCTAGGTGAAAAACCTTAGGAGCCTAATTGGGGAATCCTCTTTCACTAATTGAATTTATTTTTGGTGGTTCAACCTCAACTCATCCTTTACCCACCTTCACACAAACCTCAAACTCAAAACAAACCTGAACTTGTCCTTTACCCACCTAAGATTAATGTTTCGCAACAACTGAGTTATAATATTGTTTCTCATATGTATAACACTAGAAACAATCCACAACCCAAAAAAACACCCTCAACATCCCTCCCACTACCTAAACCTATCTTTCCTAATTCTCCTTTTTTTCCTTTGCAAAGTGGAAAGGAGTATGATCTTGTTGAACAACTTAAGAACACTCCTACTAAGATATCCTTATGGGACCTTATTCAAGAATCCCCTCATTATCATAATATGATTCAAAATGCCTCACAACAATTTCTTACCCCTCCTAATGTGCAACTGAATGACATAGCAGTCATGATTCAAGAAATGAACGCTGACATTATTTTCCACCAAAGTGAACTCCCTCCTTTGGAAGTGAAAAAATAAAATGATGCTTTCATGATAATATCTAACTATGATGGATGGGGAATAAAACTAACCCTTGTTGACAATGGCTCTGCCCTTAATGTGTGTAGTGTAACCCTTTTGTATAAGCTTGGTGTGGATAAATCAAAAATTCAACTTGACTCTTTATCAATTAAGGGATTTGACAATGTAGAAAAATAACCACTTGGTGTGATCACTTTGCCTATTATAGTTAGAAAGGAAACATTACAAACCTCGATCCATGTTATGCCTCACAATATTTTGTACAATATTCTTTTAGGAAGACCTTGGATTCATCCAATGAACTGGGTGCCTTCTACCCTTCATCGTATCATGAAATATGTATACATCAACAAAGCGTGCATACTTCAAGATGACCCTGAACCAAACAGTTGTTTGAACATTGAGAAAGGCAAAGAAAATCCTTTGAAATTTCATTGACACCAACCACACAAGTAGAACCCGTGTAAGAGAAAGACAAAGAAAAAAACATTGAGGAAGTCACGAAGCTATTAGAAGATGATTTGGGTTCACTAGATTTCACATCATTCATGGGCGAATACAAGATCATAGACAAAGACTCTGAAAAGAGAAGAAAAAGTAGTAATGTCAACACAAAATTTTGAAGACCCTTCGAAAGAATCCACCTCAACTACTTTAGAAGACCAAGCAAATTACATGACAAACTTTGATGAAACTGATTATAAACAACTATTGACTCCAAAGGAAATGAGAAATATTTATGGAAGAGGTTATGAACTTATGAAACAACTTGGATATAGTGAAAAAGGATGTGGTGCTAAAGAACAAGGTATATGTGTCCCTATAGAGCCTAACATGCAAGGAATGACTAGTGGTATTGGTTATTGTTGCTCGAAAGAAACCAACAAGACTTGACTTAACGTCAACACTCTTACAAAAGATTCCTCTAAGCCAACTTTAATATTAGTGATATTGGTTATTGTCCTTCAAAACAAATGAAATAAATAAATAAGTCCTTTCTTAACATTAATGTCATCACGCAAAACACTTATGATTCAAATTTGATAGATTTTACACCCTCCTATAAAGGAGAGTACAAAACCTCACAATGTAAAGTGTCTTGTGTAGGTATGACACCTTGTACTAAGTAAGAGAAATCTTTATCAGAAAATAATGGAACATCTTCTACTTTTGATTAAGAGGGTATCTTGTCAAGACTCCTCCAAGATCGTTTGGTCTCTCTCCCTCCAAGAACATGAAAGAAATTTTACTAGAAGTGTTCATTTTGTGCATATCATAGAGTTCATGGTCATTCTACTAATGAATGCAAGGATTTGAGTAAAAAAAATTAACATCTTAAGGATTGTGGTGATCTTCCTTATCTTGAAGCATCTAGATCATGTAAAATTGATACTTTCATCTCAGCTTATCCTTGTCTTGCACTAAGTGGGGGCAAGGGGTTAGGTAGCCTTGTCTTTGTATGTCAATTGTCATTTTCTCTTTTGGCTGGTTGATCACCTTTCATGTACATATAAGAGCAATCTTGGGATGTAGACGACATGCCTTAAGTTGGCTTGCATGTGACATACTGAGCTATACATTTTGGGAGAAACCCCTTCTCTTCTCATGACATAGCTTATTGGAAACACATGACTTGGCAGAGGGATTTCCAAATAAGCTCTCATGTCTTATTCTACTTTAAATAAATTGCTCACATTAATGGTGTTAGCAACCACTTTAAAGTGGAGTCATACATCGACACTCATGTTTCACTGTGTGATTTTATTTATTTTTACGATGTGTCCTCTTCTTGGTGGTTTCATTGGGTTTTATTTCCTCTGAGAGCGTGATATTTATATGACTTGTCCTCTCTTGGAGACATTAGGAACAATGTTCCCTAAGAAGAGACCTTACATGTTCACTAATTAAAATCCCTTTGAATGCACCTTACACTATTTTTCATTTACAATAACCATTATATGACCACCTTGCATAATAACTTTTCTTGGATGTGGTGTCATCTTGTTTGTTCATGAGTTTCAAGCATACGATGTTTTTCTTGCCTCATGAAGCTCAAAGTTCATTATTATGTGGCACCTTGTCAAATTTATCAGGAGGTATAGCTTTGGTATGGTTAGCGTATGATGAGCAACCTAAACATGGGCATGACTTTCTCATTATACAGTAAGAAGTCGATACAAAGGCATGACTTTCTCACTAAGCCACCCTTTTTGGATTTTCATCTAGTAGGCAGTCTAAAGTTCTGATGCCTTACAGTGAGCATGTGTTTTGAACAAATAGCTTAGATTTGATCCACATTGCATTAGACAAATGGTTGAGGCTTGATCCACCTCTTTTTATTCGCTTGTTTTTGTTTTTGTTTTTTTTAGTCATTTAAATTGTATATTTGTGTATATTGATGTTGCATATTATATACCTTGTATGTGTCCTTTCGTGCTTATCTTGGTTTGAAATGGGATCTTGGATCCTAGGGGCTTGGCTACCTCCTTTGATATTTTTCAACCTTTTTTGTCTACATTGGTGCGCTTGGACCCCTCTTGAATGTTTACTTTAGTGTGAGTTTGAAGCAGGTTCATCCTCTAACTAAAGTGGGGGCTAAATGTAGTGTAGAAAAATGTCCTCGCTTACATTTTCAAACTTATTCTAGGAATTATTAACATTAAAATGAACCTAATATCACCTTGATCTAGTGTTGTAATGTGTTTTACACATTCACATTGGATTTAGAGCCCTTTTAAGCTAAATTGACCTAATTTTGCCTTAATTTAATGTTATAAAGTGTATTTATTTGCACCTTCACATTAAGTTTTGGGCCCTCTTACATTTATGACATTCATATCATCTTTAATAGGCCCCTAAGACCCTATATTATTCATCTTGACACATATTTCAACCGAGATCTCAACATAATCAATAAATATACTTAATTTCTCAACTCCCCAACATTTGGACTCCACCTAAAAAAGCTTGGTGGGACCCAGACGCCACCTTGGGTGTATGAGTCCCATTCATATGGGACCTATATGCCAAAATTGGCGTATGCGTTCCATTTGGTCCCTTTTTAGGGTTTTGAGAGGGAAGTCGGGGTTTTAAGTTCAAATTTCATGAATTTCGGCCTCTAGGATCTAATAAACAGAAACTTGGATGGATTCCTATGTAAAAAAGATCTCACTTAATTACTTCATATAATCATTCATGATATCAAGCCTAGTATTCAAGATTTAAGGATTCCAAGACTTTACAAGAGTGTCAAGAGAGTTTACAAGAGCATTTCTAAAGCATTCAAGGGCAGTTTTCTTCATCAATTGTTGCAACAATTCAAAATCCATTATCATGTCCAGGTTATCAAGCATCAAGTATGTTGTTGAGCTAGTGTTGTGATGTAGCATTCAAGATCTAAAATTAAACATTGTTTTACACCTAATTCAAGATCAAGATCTACATTCTTCATGGCCACTTCATGTTAGATCGCAGATTTAAAAGACATCATTGAAGGTACCAGTATTCATGTTTCATGTTCTTATTTCATTATATCATCATTTGGTTTAATTACCTAAAAGGGGTTTGACCAAGGCAAACCCCTATTTCCTAACAAATCAACAAGTTTCTCTCTCTCTACACGTGTGATTGTAGATCTATATGTCTTAAGACTTGAATATCTTTAAATATTAAGTTATAAGGTTGAAGAGAGTCATTAAATTGTCACATCATCTACAAGATCATTGAAAGACTTCTATAGTGTAGAATTCGGCATTTTAGATCCAAAAACTATGTCAAGAAGGTAAAACAAAGATTAAAGAGCATATTCAAATCCTAATCCTCTAAAAAAGCCAAAATGGATTGATACGCTGCTTTTCGCATATGAGTCCTAGTACAGCCAAATTTGTAGATTTCAATAGTTTCAGACTTGTCTTTGCTAGATTTATGTTCCTACCCAGAAACCCTAACCTATGACTAAATTGCCATATCTGGCACATGAGTCCCAGTCTGCATTAATTTTAGTATTTTCAACATTTCAAGGCTTCATTCAAGCTGCTACAACTTTCCAGGTGCACACCCCTAATCTCTCAATTTGTTATTATGTTTTGCATTCATTTATAGGTCATTTAGTGAAGCTTTGCATATCATTAGGTTTCATATTTGATCTTTCATGTCATTTTTCTTTCCAAGCCCTAGCTTTGTGGTGAACCCCTCTTTAGTCATCAACCATACCCTACGACACCCTTTAGCAGATCTCTTTCCCTCACATCATCCTTGTATTTAGATCTCTAGGGTTTCCTTGAATGATATTTGGAGAGAAGTGTTTATCTATTCCCCAAACATAGAGAGACATTTTTTGACAAATCACCACCTTTTTCTTATGTTAATTTTAACTTTCATGTTTGTTTTTGAAGAAAGTTTGGGCCAACAATTCACTAAAACTATTCTTCTTGAGCTTGATATGGAAGCATCCATTATTCTTGAACTTGTGATAGTTGTGGATACATTATCCTACTATCTTCATAACCACGCAACTAATAAAGTCCTTAACTAGTGGCATGGCATGCACCCTAAAGATCCAACTTGGGAACCACTTCACCAAGTAGCAATTTAATTTTCTTTAGCTTTGAGGACAAATATTTTCAAGGGGGAGGGGATGCTAAGACCCCTTAGTTCTAACTCTTTACGTATTGTAATTAAGGCTTTAGAAACATATGTTTTTAATTCATTTCCCTTGAGCTATTTTGAGTAATCTCCTATACTTAAAAAATATTAGTTGTATGTATTACAATTAGTACTTACACAGATCATACACTATTGTTTTAGTTACCATGATTTATATTGTATTTAGTGCTACTCAAAGGATGTTTCCCCCTCAAAGAGACCAACAATTTATTAATGAAAATCTATCAATTTCAAGCAATATAATTTCTATGTTTTTATATGCAATTTATATTATTCCATAATTGTGTTATTGACATAATCTCTTGTAGGAAGGATCATCACACAAGTCATTTCCCAATAGCTATGAGGAAAGAGTGGGAGTCTATAATTTAAATTTTAGATATTCAACATTTTCAATCAAATCTATGTCATGTGGGATCACTCCCATGCATCACAAAAATGATACAAACAAGGAATGTTGAATCTTGGGATGAGGGATGAATGTACAAAAATTAGGGCTAGTAAATGACTTGCATATGTGGAAATAAGCATATACAAGGTTGGAATAGGGATAAATGTATGGTTCAATGTGTGTAAGAGTAAATGAGGATGGATTGAGATTGAAGAAGGATCCAAGATTAGCACACAAGCATGCCACATATTGGTATGTAATTGTATTAAGACACTCTCAAAATGGGTCCAAAACTAAATAGAAATTGACATTAATTTATAAATTTCATGATTACAACTATTAAAGTTTGATTATAAATTTTAAATAATAATAAAATATAAATACATATCATTTATTTTTTATTTTTGTGAGGATGCTCTAAAATCTTTATTAAAATGGTCTAATAAGAAAATTTTAAAGAAATATATGAATTGGGTGGAATGAATTAAAATTGCAATGTGAAAGGACTAGATGCTATATGCTATCCTTTCCTTTGGATGGGTATGTTCTCATCATATTTATGTGGAGTTAAATACTTTATTATAATGGATAAGTACATTTGTTAACTTTGCTATAATGAAAGATCCATGAAAGATCTTACAGCCTCTTAAAAAAAATCAATATTCTTTATGAGATTTTATTCATTATAAAAATCAAATATATGTAACTGTATTTATTAGATAAATGATCCAACATAAAACCTATATTCTATGTAACTCTTTATCTCAATATTCACATTCCATTAACCTAGTGACAAAGATACATTCTTGAAACTTTGATGTGATGGGTCATGTGTGTCTTGTTATTTTCAACTTTAATAAAGCAGGAAAATTTGATGGTATATTTTTTACTTTAATAATATGCTGTTTCTGAGATCCATCCAGTTAGTGCGTAGGGGACCAAAACAATTGGACTGGACCTCGTCAAACTGTGACATTTTGGTTATGAGAGGAAAAAACCCTACTTCTGGTAGTGATTTCTGACAGAACAAACACACCATTGAAATAATTACAAGCAATAAAAATACCAAAATTTTGAATAACTCACCTTTTAATTATGATAACTACTGAAACACTTCAAAAACACTATAAACTTTACATCCTTAATATGATAAACAACTAATTGTCTATAATGGAATGTAATGGCTTTCTCCTTTTCTGATATTGTGATACCACAGGGACTTTCTTCAAGGCCTGGTCAAGTAATTTTCCATTCGAACCTGAGCCCACGTTGAAGAGAATAACTTTTCAGAAGGAAACATTTAGTAGAAAGAGAAACAGATTTAAACATTGAAGACTCTAATCATTTTAATTTGTGAAGCAGTGAAACAAACTGTAACATTTTTTTTCTCATTAACCATGAGTTTCTGGGTCTATATATGGGATTGCATTTGTTGCCTGCCGTATTTGAAGTACTGTTGTTGTTGTTGGAAATCCAGTGGCTCTACAGATATTCAAATGAATGCCGAGTCAACCATTACCTCCACAGCTAGAGCACTACCTGAACCCTCAATATCTTTAAGATCATGAGAAACTTTTAAGTGGGTTTTGTCTATTTCTGCAAGGACAGTAGCAATAAAACAGAAGCAACAGGTTGCTTTTCCAGTCTGATAAAACAGGTACCTACCTAATAGATATGGATATTTCTTCTTATATAATGTATAAGTTTTTATTGTCTCCATTTGCTTCCTAATGGATTCCATCTTATGAAAGAAACCGATGGTGTAGCTCATGTAATTTTTTTCTTTAAAATAGATTTCTAATGCATGGTCTCTCCTGGCAGACCCCTTGTAAACAAGAGCAGTAATCTTTGGTTATTTATAGAGCTTTGTTTACTGTATGGAATTGTCCTTTCTTGCTAAATTTGATTACGTAACTTTGCATTGATTCTCACGAGTCATCTCTGTTGAAATATAGATCATGATGGTTATGAATGACTGTTTTAAAATACATGTGATATCATTTTATTCCTAGGAGATTTTTCATTGGGATATTATCTTATAATTTATAGAAGAATAATTTACTGTTTAAACGGCAAGGTCACGCCTATTAGATATGTGAAGATCTGAATTGGATTTGTCACCTTTTTTAAAATTTATTTATTTATAATCAGAATAATTTTTGGTTTACGTGGGAAATCTTTTTTTGGTAAAAATTATTTTACAAAATAAAACTGTTTACAAAATGATAATAAGATTCTTACTCAATTCTTATGTATGTGTTAATATTAATAGACACATCAAAAAGTAATTTTAAATTACATAAATATTTTTAAATTATGAATGAAATTAAAAAAATGGTCTATACAACCAATTTTTTTTTTTAAATCTCTCACCCACAAAATATTCCAATCACTAACCTTAATAACCATAACCAGCTATAAAACATGATAAAATCAACATACTTTTAACATAAACCACATTATATTTTTTATGATAATAGCCATACCAGTTCTTTATAAGTCTATCCTTCAGTCGAAAATATCAACCTCTGCAAGATCTTAATTCATTTAACTTATTTTTATAAATTCGTTGTTTATATGAATTTTTTTAACAAGCCATCATTCTAAATTTATGAAAAGACATATTTTCTTCTTCCTCCAGTACAGAGTTTCTTTTCTCTTGAAATTCTAATATTTTCAATCTATCAAGTCATGTATTTCTGTTCAGTTGGAATGAGGATTAACATAACAAGGATTGTGTTGATTTATGGATTACATGACATAAAGAGGACGACGTTGGCCGTTGTTGCTGTTCTTAATATAGTTTTAACAGCATAGAACTCTACAATAATAGAAATAAATAATATTTTTAAGAAAAACAAAATGAGAAAAATATTTTGAAAGATGCATTTCCTTGTTATATGTTTACAAGTAAAAATAGATTTGAGAAATTGAACAAAGGATAAACACCATCCGGTACAAAATTTTAAAAGACAGCCATTATCTCCTTGTGGTTAGTGTGGAAATCCCGTAGATCAAAGCACCTGTAAGTATGTCCGTGTCATTGTAATTGATGGGTATAGTCTATTCATCTAAGATTTTGTTTTTATAAGCTTTTTTACTTACAAATATGGCCCTAAATTAAAAAATTGAGTGATACAAAAGTGTTCATAAGAAGTTATCTTTAGACGTGGAGTATTTCTAATCATAAATATACTTTTTGTTTGCCAAAGATATTTTAAAAAGTTAGATTCTGTGAAGAAACTTTCCCTGGGCTTAATCTAGATTAATCTAACAGATCACATTCAGATAAGCACAATTAACTTAGATTCATCCTTTGCAGCTGGAGTCAAGTAGTTTATTGGCATTAAATGTTTTAAACAATAAATAAAACAATTGCTTTTAGCTTGATAGTAATGTTGTTGAATTTGAAAGATGCACATAAAAATGTTAGATTTAGTTGTTGGTTTACATCTTACAAGGGAAATGTAAGGTTGTTGATTTAAAGTCTTTCACTAATGATTATAAAAAATATTATGCAATATGATCGTTATAATGATATGTACAACTTCATTTTAGAGTACTAATTGAATTAGTATGTAAATATTTTTTAAATTTTGATATATTTTAATATTTGAATGACATTGAATGATTAAATTGAATGTATTGAATGATCTAAGAAGGAGAAAATAGAAATAAATCACCTAATAAATATTCTATGTTTTCTTTTAATATGAAATAAATTAATCAATTAATTAGGAGTAGGTGTAAGGGCAAATAAAGTTAGGATAGGGGTAAAGATAAGGCATAGGTAAATATAAATAATCATATAGATGTGAATTAGGATGTAGATAGAGATGAGGTATTAGTAAATGTAAGTTATGATATGGATGAAGGATAGGAATAGGACAAGGGGTCAATTTTATACATAATTAGGTCATTTTATTGATATGTTGAATGATTAATACATTCATTCAAAATAGACATTAAACTTAATGTTAAAAGAAAACAAGATTTATTTTTCACCATTTCAAATTATCCCCACTCTAAGGTACATTTGAATCCTTAATGAACCATGCATATTTTAGTACATAGCACTCACAAGCATGCATGTGCGATAAATTTAAAATTTAGATACTCAAAGGATACACCCCAAAGGGATCATGGGATCCTAAAAAATTAATGAGACCTACAAGATGTCATCATATAAATATGTCTTTTGCATGTGTTCTCACATGAATTTCTAACAATTGTTTTGATGAGTAGATTCAAACTCAAAATACAAATAAAGTACATCAATGAGAACATTAGTAATAGTAAATGACCCTCCTCCTTCAATGGATTATCCCCAAAGGATATGGCTAATTGAATGAAGATCATAATAAAAAATAAGATGAAGAAGCACATGAGAATATAATCATGTAATCATATAGAAACAATACAATGCATGGTGCTCCCCTTGGTAACCCAAACAAACCACTTCATGAAAGATTCTACTGCCTATCATGGTCTGAAACTAGCTCATTCTAATTTAGGGTTCAAGAAAGTCTGGTTGGAGGGAGATTCATTGAACATTATCAATTGCCTTAAGGAAGACCAAATTCCTGGTTGGTCAATTGAAAGTACAATTATAGACTCCATGTCTCTATTATTAATTCTTTTGATTCTTGTTTTATTTCTCATATTTTCTACGAAGGAAATATGATAGTTGACAATTTTGCCAATATTGGGGTGAATTCTTTGCCTAGGGAATGGGGTCTTAATGAGCCCCCCTTTGAATCCATTAACATCTTGAATCATGAAATATAAAGTTTGTGAGGGGGGATTTGATTGGTTGATGTTTATGTTGAACACTCAGAATACTGGGGGGTGAATCAATATTCACTTAAATTCATCAACTTCATCAACTTAAACATTCATTCAAAGCATCACTTAAAGCTTGTAGAAATGGAAAGGAATAATTAAAGCATGCATTACAACACATAACACAAGAATACCAAACTTACATGGAAAAAATTGAAAGGGAAAAACCTTGATGAGGATTAGTTCACAATATATTATAACAAGTTACAATGGAGATTACAAAATGGTGGACTCACTATCTAGAAAGAAAGAATGGCTCACTATCGATGGCTCACTACCAAGGGCTCACTGTCCAGAATAGAAAAAGATAGATGAAAGGGTGGCTCATTTCCAAGGATGAATTGTTAACAATCCATCTGCATCATGTTAAAAGTACAGTTCCAATTAAGCACAAAAAACTAACTTAACACACAAGTCATACTTCACCACTATCACATTTCACACTTCACTCTACATCCAATTTCACACACACACACTTGAACTACTTCAATTCATCCTTCACATAATTAATTAACCTTGTATATATACATACATCTATCACAAACACTTAAATCATCAATTAGGTTGACCTAATTAGATGAATTGTGCAACCTCATAACCTGTCGACGCAAAACTCTGACACACATGCTTTGCAGAATAAACCAAAGTGTGTAAAATCACCAAAATAGGTTGGCATGACCTATAATCACTCCCATAAATGAACCAACTGTTCATTCACAACTTGACACATGGACCACCAGACCACTTTCCACTTGTATTGCATACACCTTTGAAATCTTCCGACACTCCCTCAAAACTGCATAGCATAATATTCATTTGTGGTGGAAAGTAGAGCATTCCAATCATGCACTCTGTACCAGTCACTTTGCCATTACTAAGCCCGATGCTCTGTCACTAATATCTTCAGCTATGGAATAAATACAACCTTGAAACCTTGGATATAAACACTTTCAAAACATTCCATCAACACCTCAAAACTTCATGACAAGATTCTACATAGCGAAGCAATGCAAACCACAAAATTAATCACCTGATTACTAGAAATGAACACTAAGACTTAGTCAACTCTCCAAAACACGGCCTTTTCTGGACCAAGAGTTCTTCATTTCAACAATGGGTTGCCATCAATGATAAAAACATACACCATCTATACATCATCATGCTCATGTTTCCAACAATCTCCCCCTTTGTAATTGATGGCAACAGACTCTCCAAAACTACTCAAAACTACTCCCGCTTTGACATCAAGGGAAAAGGGATCATTCTATCACTCCCCCTAACTAATATATTTAAATGAGAGTATCTCCCATTTATTCTTCTCTCCCCCTTTCATCTTCTCTCCCCCTTTCAAAATTATCCATTACAAAAAAGACAAAAACTTTATCGCAGCACCATCAACTACTTCAGCATATGTACATTGAAATCATAAAATTGTATATATAAAGAAAAAATGTACAACTTAACCCTTATAAGAAGTTTAGAAAGATGTGCCTCCCAATCTTTCTTTGCAACCTCCCAATCCTTCTTGGCGAAGGAAAGCATGAAGCACTGGCTCTCAAATTGAACATGGAGGTCTTCTCCTTCATCCAAAGAATTAGGCACTGGATTCCTTTGCACCACCTTCTCTGTATTTGCTACAACTCTAGTTAAATATGTAAGCCTTGCACTCACCAAATCTCATATTTGAGTGTAGTACAGTAATTATGATTTTCTCTTTTTGTTCTTGCAGTAGAAAAAATTGACCACATGCAAATTCTCAATTGTTGCCCTTGTTGCTCAATTTACATCATTTATTGGATCATATGCACCAGAGGCCTGAGAAATTTGTGACTCAATAGCCATTTTATCTTTGATGTTCTTTGTAGAATTTGGTCACTTCAAATAGAATTGAAATAAGACTTTAGCTTCTTCCAAACATTACTTGACATTTTCTAAGTTACCTTGTAACTTACCATGTTTAGTATTGCATTTTTCAAAAAATTCTCCTAATCTCTTATCATTGACCTTATTTGGAATTTATTTTTCAATATGTTCTTCTAAACTGGGGTAGAATATTCCTTAAAGGAATCAATCAATAACCTCAATTGTTGAATACCAGACAAAGAATTATCAACAGTTTCTCTAAGAATACTATCTTGTAACACTTTTACTGCTTCATCCACCAATTCAAAAAAAAATTGGTGAGTCTGAAGTATTTCCTTCCTTGTGGGGGCATGAAAAGCATCACCAAGCTATAACTTATGTAAAGGGTAAATTTTATCCATGTTTACCTGACCTTGTTGCATGGAAATCTACAACAGTTGTGCAAAAACCACTGATTGAAAAAGTAACTGCATATCCAGCCAATATTTTAATGAATCTCCAGAAGCTTCGAAGGATCCACCACTAGTTTTAGCACCTTCTTCTTCCTTCTTCTCACTATTTTCCTTCTCTTCACTGCCAAAACATTCTTCAACATTCTTCTCTTCTTTTGTAGGCTTCTCACCATCCAGAGGAGGCACATTTTTTCTTATTGTGCCTTCGTCTTTTTTGGGACATCTTTTTTATCTTACTCTCTCTACTCCGTATCTTTCTCCATATCCAGAAGGGGGTAAATTTTGTTCAACTTGAGCTTCATCCTTCTCTGGGAAACTCTATTTATCATCTTCCTTCTCTTTATCAACAATTTTCTCCACAACTAGAGGGGAGTCATTTGTCACCATGTCTTGTTGTACATTCTCATCCATAGGCTCATACTCATAGTCATGTTGTTTTGCAGTAGGCACATTTTCTTCCAAGAGGGGAGTATTTTGTTGTGTAGTGTAGAAAAATGTATCCCTTTACATTTTCTCATTTGTTTGGGCCCTCCTAATTAAAATGGACTTAATAATGCCTTAATTTAGTGTTGATAAATGTACACCTTTACATTTCACAATTATTTGGGCCCTCTTAATTAATTGAGCTTAATTATGCCTTAATTAGCCTTTTTATTCATTTACAAGTGTATTAAATTACATTTTTTGAAGGAAAAACCTAACAATAATTAATGCCTAAACATAACACTTTACCTTGAGAAATGTGTATTCTAGGAATAGGGACCCGAGACCCATTCGCCCATGGGCGAATGGGTTCTCCCTAGACCTTTGAACCTAAATCTAAATTATGTTTTTAGCGGTATTTTAACATCTTCAAATCCATATTTCAATGTTGGCTTGTGATATTTGAATTTTAGGAAATTAAGGATACATACCTATAAATACAAGGTTATTTCAATAAGTTTCACCTATATTTTCAAGAATTTTTGAAGAGAAATTTCACAAGAGAAAATATTATTGTCAAGAGAATTCAACAGCAGATCTATCAAGCATCTGTTGTAGCATTCAATATTTCAAACTATATAGGAGAAAATTTGCACCCCTAACGCAAATTCCCCTTTCACACATCCTCACCTTAGAAAATCAAATCTGAAGGAAAAATTCCACATCACCCAACTACCTTCCTTCCACTTGGAATTTGTCTATTGTGTCGGTGGGAGAATATTTGTCGAGGATGCGTGTGCAGCATGTAGACGTCCACGCAACAAATTGTCGTCCCTAATGGATTCCTGCATCTGAAGTTGGCAGAGGTGTTACACTCCCAATTTTGGGAATGAGTTGTAACGTCCCTCTTCAACCAACCGACTTGAAAATGCCTTATTCTTTCTCATTATTCCTTCAAATTCATCCACTCTCCATTCAACTCATCTTCTTTTTAGGCTCTTGGCAATTCAATCTCACTTTCTAGTATCTCATTCACTCTCAAGCAGCACTTCAACACTCCATTGCAGCAATAGAACTTCATCAAATCCGTATAGCAAGTGTGAAGCAAGTCATAGTAGTGTGGGCTTGAAGTCTTGTGAGACATCCTTTCATCACAGTTGATGATGTGGTGTCCTTGCCAAGTCTGCATTCTCCACCATTGGCTAGTGAGCTTTTGGGTGGAGGTGGTAACGTTTCACTCCTCTCCTTTGTGATTTGGTTGAGTAGCATTTTACTGTTTTGTAGTGTTTATTGTAACTTCTACTTTCTTCACTTCTTTATCGCATATTTCTATCTCATTTCTATCTTGTTGTCTGTGCAGGTGGAAACACCAAAGCGAGGGTCTGACTAAGGCAGACCCCTATACAACCCCAACAATTTTCCCTCTTTCTTGTGTGTAGGTGAATGTGCATTTGGAGCTAGCTAGAAAACTGGTGCATTGGTGAGATCATCTTTGTCACTCTAGGCTTTATCTATCTACTTTATCATCTTCGTTTGTACTTTTCCTACTTTATTGTTCTATTTTGTTCATTTAAGAATAATCAACTAGGCTTTTAGTTTGTTTTTTGGTAGTTTATACTATACTTCTTAGTTTTTGGCCGTACAGATGTTAGCATGCTAAAGAGATGCCAACACGCCACACTATTATCCCAAAATTGCGTTATCATCCTCGGACAAAGAGCTATCTGAGGTGCAGTATTGACTCCAAAAACTAGATCGCCTAGCCTAAACATGGATTTTAGGTCTGAAGAGTGATAGAAGTACCTTATAGTCCTCATCATTCTTGACCTCTATCTGAAACACCCCTTTTAGAGTGAGGTAAGTTAGGGCATCCCTCCACTCTCGGCTCTTCGTGACCTAGAGCCTTGATGTGGTTGGTCCCCCTCTCTTACATTTTTGGAGAACCAGACGTGAACCAACATCTTCCCATTTGTCAATGTTGAGTCTTTTCCCTTATACCTTGTGATCATTGTGCTCTTGATTGTTGTGAAGGTTTATGAGCATCACAACCCAGTCCACAACCTCTGGGTATATTGTTAGGAGAAGTGTACGACACCTTCTGGTAGAGAACACAAGGGTCACTTCTAGTTTCTCTATAGGTATTTTTATTGGATCTGTCGTTGGTCTTTCTACCCAGGAGTATTTGTCGAGGGGTGAGGTAGGATTCACTAATGAGACTGACCACATCCCCACTCCTCTTGCATCTCCTACACCATCATTAGTAGATGAGCACAAATTTGTTCACATTCCTTCATAATATATTGCTACCCTTAGCAAAGGGTTGGGTGACTTCGAGAATCACCTAGAGAAGGACCCAAAGATGGCTAGGGTCACTAAGATTATTAGCGAGATAAAGCATATGGTGGGAAAAGACCGAACAGGTATAGAGCTCCTAGCTAGCCTCTCTAGTCTGACTGAGGCATGTGCCCCTTCAAACAATATTGCTAACATTGTATAAGGGGTCGCTTTCGAGGAACATGAGAGACCATTAGGAGTGTCGATGCCCCCCATGTCCATGTGCATGGCTAACACGATCCCTTCGATCAACATCCCATGCCTCCAAGAGATCTGAAACTATCAAAGTAAATAGAATGCCCTTAGGTTTCACTTTCACCCCTTCTGTCACCTTTAGCAGTGGAGGTTTTGGTGGGTTGAGTGGTGGGGGCTTTGGTAGTTGCAGTAGCTTTGGCAGTGGGAGTGGTGCTGGCAGAGGTGGTTTCGACGGAGGCCATGGTGGTGGCTTTGGAAGCGAAGGTGGCTCCGATGGAGGTCCTGCTTGTGGCAATGGCTCCGACAGTGGTTTCGGTGATGGACACATTGGCAGTTCTGGAGGTGGCTCTGGTGGTGGTTCCGGAGGAGGTCCCACTAGTCCTATGTCATCTAATGACCCTATTTTGAATACTCTTCTTTAGAATATGGGAAAGATGCAAAGCTAGCTAGTGAGTCTCTCCCAAGCCTCTACCCAGCCTATCTTCCATCCCTTCTTCTGACATAGCCCATTGTCAGTAGCAATCTTGAGTACTCCTTTCCCACAAGGAATGGAGATTCCCAAATTTGAAAAATATGATGGCAAAGGGGACCCACAAATGCATGTGTCTGCCTTTAATTCCCTGTGCACAAATTTCTTCCATCATGATGTGTTGATGGAAAAATTATTCCCCCAGTCCCTTAAGGACACAACACTCGAGTGGTACTATTCCTTGCCAGATAATTCTATTTTCTCATTTGATCAACTTGTAAATCAGTTTCTCCAACAATTCCAAGCCAACATTGGACCAAAGATGAAATTTTCGGATCTTGTATGATGCAAGCAAAGGGATAATGAGAAGATAAATGATTTCATAGCATGGTATCAAATGCTCTTTTCATAGATCTCATAATCGCTGCCCGATTCTGACATGCAGAATGTGTTCATAGGGAACTTGCAAAGAACTTGGCAGGAAAACTTTGCCCTTATGAAATACCCTTCTTTTGCGTATTTGTGTGCAGCACTACAAGAATATCAATAGACAGTAGTTCAGTTCAGGGGATCCTCCTCACGCTCTTGTTTGAAAGGGAAATCCATAGTATCGATCTCTGGAAAAGGTAAGGTTGTTGTCAATGTAGTAGACACTATGAATGACAACGGCCTCAGATGCAACAAAAAGTTCACAAAGTTAGCAAAATCTTATTCTTCCATCTTACAAAGGTTGGTGAAGGATAATATCATAACCTTGGAGAACCCTAAGCCTCTCAAGGAACCCTACCCTAGTTGGTACGATGTGAATACCTTAAGTCAATACCATCGAGTTAACGAACATGATACCAAATGCTGTATGCACCTGTGTCACAAGATACAAGATACAAGATCACATCGAGGATAGTACTATTCATCTCGATGGAAATAAACAAAATGCAAACAAATTGGTGGTGAAAGTGAATAGTGAATTATAGATATACACGGACCCGTTTTCGTCACATTCTACCAACATGATTATCAATCCCTCTGATTCTGCCACATGGCCTAAGGTGTATGTTAACATGGTTACAATTACTCTTATTATACAACCTATGACCAGCTCGCCAGATGTGACATTCACATTGCAGGCTATGCCCTTGAACAACAAGTCCTCTCCCCTTTACATTCTCGCTCATCTCAATGGGAACATTGTGACAAGGGTCCTAGTTGACCCTACAAGTCGAGTGAATGTCGTTATAGAGGAGACATTATGGCTGAATTCATTACAAAAGGAGGAGTACAAAGAAATGAATTCCATGATTTGTATGCATGATGGCCTTGCTCTTAAACCTTATGGTTTGATAACTTTGTCCATCCTAGTTAGACCTAGGGTTGTACACACAATCTTTGATGTTATTCTAGAGTCGGATTTATTCAAAGTGAAGTTAGGCATACCTTGGCTAGCTTCCATGAATATAATTTCCTTCATAATTCATAAATTTTTTAAGTTCTCCCATGAAGGTGTTGTGCACGTAGTGCATGACACTGGGTACCAACCTTTGGTATCCCATGGGGGATATTCATTGGATCACTTTTGGCCCACCTCAGTCAATCTACTTCCTCCAAGAATGGACCTACTTTATAAGAGTTATGTAAAGTATAAGACCAAGGGCAAAGGAAAGCCAAATTTCACCCTTCCAGTAGTGGAGCAGCAAGCTTCCTCCTCTTCTTGAAAAGGAAAAGAGAAGCTATCTCATCCTCGAGATGGCTCTCCCACTCCTCTTTCTAAAGAATATTTTTGAATGAATATGCCTAGTTTTTACCCTTTGAGTCTGATGATATCGGCTTGGCAAAAACCCAAAGTTTAGATATCGAATCTTCTTACCAAACCACCTGGACCTTGGTACTACTTGTATGGCAAGAGAAAGGGTCCCCATGGGGAATCCTCTATTTCTCATCCTCTGCAGCCTCCTACCGCTTATGCTCCCAAAGCAGTAAATAGGAAGAGGCCCATTGTCAAGGCACTAGAGTCGACTCCCCCATTGTTTCTCAAACCACTCCCCCTACTCTCATTCAGGAGCCTGTCCCTCCACCAGAAATGGTTATAGTGGACACCCCTATGGTTGAGCAGGAGCCTCTTGTTCCTTCGTAGCTCCCAGCCTCTAGCTCGAAGAGTCGCAGAAATTACCTTGCGCATGGATGCAAGCGCCAATGAAAGGCTCTCATAGCTAAGTAGGCCACTTTGCAGAGAAAGGAAGAGGATATGACTGGCCCTTCTTCAGGGCCTTCTATTGTGTCTTCCTCTCTCCTCCCCTCTGCTTCCATTCAACCAATCTCTATCTGGCTTTCGACTCTCGCTGTGAGTACGAATGTGCCTGACCCCAAAAAGGTGCAGGTGTTCATCACTCCTTTGGTTGAGCCGCCCTTGTTGATGTCCCTTCCAAAAATATTGTCTTTCCCAAAACTTGTAGGCATGTTGAATACCTCAGTGGTGTTTGATGTGATTCTATCCTCCTCTTCTTTTGCACCTCTCGCCTCGTCTTTGGGGAGTTCCCATCCCCCGATGAACCTGAGGGTAGAGGTTGGTCCTTTAAGAAATGGAGGGCATAAGAGGATCCCACCTTCTTCAAAAGCTATTCCAATGCTAGCTTGTTCCATCCTAGTGACGAAGCTAGCTCTGACTTCCCCTGAGTTCGTCACCGCTCCCAAATCACTCGGTCAACCAAGCGGTGAATCTCAGGTGCAGTCCTTTTCATCCATTGAGGTACAACATGTCACTCTAGTGAAGTGCATGTTTAACTCTCTAGATGAAGTTTTGACCTTTTTAGTGATCTTCACAAAGTCATTGACCATAGCTCCACAAGAGCCTAGCGAAGAAGACCTTGCGGGGCCTTCTTCCTTATCCCTTTTTGCAGGAGGGTCAGAATCTCCTCCCCTTAATATTCCATCACTGCAGGCTCATCCTCCTTCCTCTTATGACGATCTAGAGTGGGAAGTGAACAACCTCTTGGTCAATGAGTGTTAGGGGGAGGCCTCTTCTTTATCTTTAGATTAGATGTGTGTGTTGTGATGTGCTCCCCCATGCTTGTGTTATGTGTTCCTGAATGACCCTTATCACCCTTGTTGGTGCTTGGATACAGGATTTATTTTTTGTCACAAACCTTCTTCTATATATATCATCATTCTTCCATGTTTGTGTCATGATTTTTGACAAAATGGGGACAATGCAAAACGTTGGGGGCATTTGGGCTTCCCTTCCATGATGACCCATTTTTTTAAGTTTTACATTGTCTTCTATGCATTCTTCCTAATCTAGTTGGAGATTGATGATCTTTCACCTTGCACCACGGTTACATATTATTTATATGAGCATGAGTAGATCTACCCCGTGAAACCAAATCCCCTTGTGTCCTCTATTTGTGACTACTTCTCTCTCACTCTTTTCTTATCTTTTTCTTTTCTTTTCTTGAGTTGTCCCTCTCATGTGTGACAACACCATTTCTATGATACTTAGATTTTTAGAAAATACATTCATTTCCAATGAATCTTTTCTTCAAAATCCTCACAAACATTTATTTTTCAAAAACCGCATTCACAACTAGGACCCCTAACAGAATGTGTTTCCTTCATCATGGGTTCACAAAGAAAGAACTTGAGAACTTTCCTCCGAGGTGGAAGCAGCTTTGACCTTCCCCTCGTGAGGGGGCATTTTCTTCCTTTTGAATTCCTTGATGAATTGAACATCTTTCAAAAGGATTCCTTGATGATGAATCGATTTGAGAAAAAAATGTCTCTTTTACAATTTCAAATAGCGTGCCCTTTGAGTGGACCCCCATTTTCACACCAGCCTCCCAAGGGACCCTTTTAAAAGCCTTCCAATTTTTTGAGGGTCTGTGTGATTGTCTGCATGTCCACTTTGTTTTTGGACATGCTCTATTTGCGAGTAAACATGTCGCTTTATAGGTGCACCTATGAAGTCGCTTTCTAATACGATTCTGCAGATTCCTCTTCTTTGGGTTTCCTTCATGTGAGAGATCTTGGGGGATACCTTCTTGTAGGTCTGCGAACCTATAAGCTACTTTATTCTTTTGGTTTCCTTCATATGAGAGATCTTGGGGGATAACTTCTTGCAGATTTGTGAGCCTGTAAGATGCATACTTCATGGGGCTTCCTTCATGTGAGAGATCTTGGGGGTTGCCTCCTTGCAAGTCTGCGGACCTATGAGATGCTTTCAACCTACGAGATTTGTCCATCATTGGTCTGAGGGCCTTCGGTGTACTTTGTGCAGCTTCATAGTTCTACGGGTGATCTAATTTAACGGATCTATGACAGATGCTTTGAATGCTTAATTATAATCCGAAAGTGCTTAATTACAATTTAACTCTTAACAAAATTAAATTGATGCAATTATAAAGAGATTAAAGAAAGAACAAAATGAGAGAGAGAAAGAGAATGCAAACGAAATTGATAATGGAGTTCATCATTTAAAATGACGTCTCTGAGCCCCTCTCCAATGAGTGGACCGATCCAATTATTCCTCCAGAAATTCGGTTACATTCGTCGGCAGAACCTCCTCTTGGTTTACAGAGAAATTATCAAATGCACTTCCAAAGTGCGTAGAAACAAACTTCTCCAAAAGCATGGAAATACAATAATTTCTCCCAAGGAAAGCAACTCTCACACTTGCAAAGTTCTTCCAAAATCCCTTACTTCACACCCCCCATTCTACCCCTTTTTATATTACATTTTATGCCTAAATTGGTGTAAAACCAATTAACTACCCAATCTCCCTTACATAGAAAAAAAAATCAATAATATCCTCCTTTAATAATTTCCAAAAGGATAATATCCCCTCAAAATAATTTCATTTCCATTTGAATGGTTACGAATAGATTTATTCACTATTATTTAGGAGATATTTTATGTAAGGTTTTATTTGACCCCTTAATTTAGGAATAATATCCTAATATTTCCCGTATAAAGAGAATACATTAGGCTCCTTAACCCATGGGATATATTAGGCCACTAAAAATAAGGATATAACCTTATCTTAAGGCTTTGAAAAAAATCAAATCAAATCCCCTTTAGAGAAGATGGTGGGTGGTGGTCCCACCACCCTCTCTTTTTAAATGCTTAAATAAAACATGATAAGGGGGATCCCTATTTAAGTGGTCTGCCCCCCATACCATGGGTGGCGTCCCACTTTATGTGGGTTACCCCCCATAGCATGGGTGGCGCTCCACTTAATGTGGGTTGCCCCCCATACCATGGGTGGTGCCCACATAATGTGGGCCACCCCCCTAGGATGGGGGAAACCCACTTAATGATTTTTCTTTTATATATTTTTATATTTATTTTTTCCCCTTTTTTTTATTTTTTATTTTATATTATTCCAACAATAATATTTTCACGGGTTTCCATGTGTCAGGGGCTGATTGGTTGTTGAGCTGACTAGGCGCTAACGTCATTGGGGCAATTTTGACCAATCTTTGACCTTCTGTAACTTCATCATACGGACTCCATTTTCCGTGAAACAAATTATGTCAGAATCATGACGATGAGTACTACAAAATGGTGTTGACTTTGACTAATTTTGATGACTTTGATTTTTGCCCTTTTTTCAGGCTGGGTTTGGGAGTTGACCAGAAGTTTTGACCATAAATATCTTGAGCTCCAGGACTCCGATTGACTCCGTTCAAGTTGTACGGGAGTCAGGATCCCGAGCATTTCTTAATGATACCAAAACTGGAGAAAAATGGAGAATTTTAAAATTTCACGAAAAATCCTCCGAATCAGTCCTCCCCACTAGAGAGATTTTGGACCTCCGAAAGTTGGTTACTCAGAAAGTAAGTGAGGGTAAAATTCCCTCACTTTACCAATCTCCATCCAATTTTCCTTTCTTGGATGCATCCCCTTTAGCCCCACTCAGAGGTATTCAACTGCTCCTCTTCGTGAAGTCCCGGTGTTCCTATCGAGGATGACGTCTTCAGGCAACTCTAGCATGTACTCTGGTGAAAGGTCATCAACGGATGGAACTTGCACTTTAGCCTCCTCGTCTAGTATCATCAGAGGTTCATACAACTTCAAGTTCTCAACATTGACTACCGAGTAAATTTGCATGTATGGAGGAAGATTAAGGCATAAGGCATTGGTGCCAATCTTTTCCAGAATCTCGAATGAACCATATCTGATTGGCTTGAGCTTCCTTCCTTCACCTTGCATTCTTTCCTTGCTTATATGTAACCAAACATGGTCACCGACTTGAAAATGGTGGTCGGTGTGATGTTTATCATGCCAAGCCTTGTATTTGGCCTGGCTCTTTTCCAACTATGCTTCTATTACTTGATGAATTGCTTGGACTTTCTGGATGAACTTCAAATCCTTCTCTGAATCATGGCGTCCATCTTCAACATCATCCTTTCCAAAATAAAAATCCATCGGTGTCTTGGGCACGTAACCAGAACAAGTCTCGAAAGGAGACCTCTTTGTAGAAGAATGAGTTGCATGGTTGTAGGCATGCTGCACATAATGAAGAATTTCATCCCACAACTTAGGATGTTTGCTGCAATATCCTCTGAGCAGATGGACAACTGTCCTATTGACTACCTTTTTCTATCCATCAGTTTGCGGATGGAAGGTTGTACTCTTTTTTAGTTTAGTATCCATAAGTTCCCATAAGACTGACCCAAACTCCCCAAGGAATCGAGAATCTCAATCCGATACAATGGAAGTGGGTAACCCAAAGTGAACCCATACAAACTGAAAATACATATGAGTTGTCAACTCAGCATTGACTTGCTTTTTACATGGCATAAGAATACACATCTTGCTTAACCGATCAACTACTACATACAAATAGTCATGCCCTTTCCTAGACATAGATAACCCCTCGACAAAATCCATAGAAACACTTTCCCATGGACGGGACGGTACAGGTAAAGGTGTGTACAACCCCAATTTCCTATTACTTGGTTTTCTAGTTGCACACATCACACATCCCTTAATATGTTTTGTTACAATTTCCTGCATTCAAGGCTAGTAGCAATATTTTTGTAGTTGTGCCAAAGTTTAACTAACCCCAAAATGTCCTGCAATTAGCGATGTGTGTGCCTCTCTGATTACATGTGCTTGTTCATTCTTTGGAATGCATAATTTCCCTAAGTGATACAAGAGTATATCATGCACATAGTAATCCTTTTCTTCTACTTGTTTGCCTTGGATTAGAATTGCATAGATATCCTTAAAATTTTCATCAGTAGCATATTGTTCTTCAAAACTTGCATGCATCATAGAAGTAATTTTAAGGATTATCAAAGCATTGAAAACTGGAGGTCTAGAGAGCATGTCTTCTACTTTATTATGGGAACCTTTTTTGTATTTATTACTAAGTGAAACTATTGAAGAAAACCCATCCACCTGAAGTGCCTACTTTGTTGCAGCTTAGTTTGTGAATGCAGATATTCCAATGGCTGGTGATCGGTATGGATTATTGTTTCCTTCCCCATTAAGTAGTGTTTCCATTTTTTAACACTCTGAACTAATGCATAAAGTTCCTTACCATAAGTATGATATTTAATGATTGCACCTAAAAAGGTTCCAGAGTGATAGCAGATTGGCTTACCTCCTTGCATTAGCACTGCTCCCATGGCAAATCCACTTGCATCTGTTTCGATTTCAAACGGTTGGTGTAAATCTAGTAAAGCTAGAACTGGTGTTGTGCTCAACTTCTCCTTTAAAGTGTTGAAGGCCTTATGCTATGGACCTCCACACTGAAAATTTGTCTCGTACTAGTCAATGAGTGCAATGGTGATGCAATATAAGAGAAGTTTGCAATGAACTTTCTCCAGTACTGGACTGCACCTAGGAAACTTCTGACTTCAGTAACTGTACTTGGCTTAGGCCATTTTACAATAACTTCAACCTTCATAGGGTCTACTTTCAATTGACCACCTCCTATGACATAGCCTAAGTACACTAAGGATGTCTTAACGAATTCACATTTAGACATCTTTACAAAGATTTTTTCTTTTCTCAATACATCAAAAACTTTTTTTACATGACTTACATGATCTTCCCAAGTTCGACTAAATACAAGAATATCATCTAAATACACTATGAAAAATCATCAATAAAAGGATGAAAGACATCATTCGTGACTCTCATAAATGTAGCCGGTGCATTGCAAAGCCCAAAGGGCATGACCAACCACTCGAATAGTCCTTGTTTTGTCTTGAAGGCAGTTTTCCAAATGTCATCTTCTGCAATTCTTATCAGATGATATCTGCTATGCAAGTCTAACTTAGAGAAATAACCTGCATGTTTTAACTGATCAAGTAAATCATCAATATGGGGAAGAGGATACCTGTTCTTTACCGTTATCTTGTTCAGGGCTCGATAGTCGATGCACATTCTCCAAGACCCATCCTTCTTTGGAACCAACACAATTGGAGAACCACAAGGAGATGTATTAGGATGTATGACTCCTTTTTCCACCAACTCCTCAACTTGATTTTTGATTTCCTCATTCTACAAAACTGACAAATGGTACATGTTGATGTTTGGAAGAAGCACATCCTGTTGTAAATGGATTTCATGTTGTATCTCTCTCTTAGGTGGCAACCCCTTTGGTTATTGAAATAAGTCTTCATAAGTTGAAACTATTTTGACCATCTCAGTTTTACGCTTTGGATCACAGCCCTTAAATGCTTCAGCTTTTTCATCCTCTTGAGATTTTACAAGCATTAATACAAAGTTCTTACTAGAATTGATCAACCTTTTCATTTGACCAGGTTTGACTAGTGCAAGATTAGTCTTAACTTTGTGTGCACGTACAATGTATTATATCCCATCCTTAAAAAGACAATATTTATTCTCCCCCTATAGAAGATTGATTTTATGTCATATAGATAAGGACTCCCTAACACAATCCCACAAATATCCAAAGGGACAATATCTACTTCTTCCTCATCAACAAATTTTGTAGTGATTACAAATTTCAGTTTACATTGTTTTGTTACTTGTAGTTGAGCATCATTTTAAACCCATCCAAGCGGATATGGCTTTGGATGAGGTGTTGTAGTTAAATGGAGTTTCTTTACCACCTCTTCAAATATTAAGTTGACTTGAGAACCTGTATCAAACAGTGTGTCAATCTTAGTGTGCGTAGATACAACTCGAATATGAAACAATTCATTATGTTGTTTATCAGCTTTAGGAGGAGTGGATACTTTACTTGTACTTGCATTAGAAATACTTGTATTAGCAGAGAGAGTTATACTTTTAACTTTACCTTGGATCCCGGTAGCAGCAATCTTTGTCTCATCTTCGGAGTTAGATCTAAGATCCTATTGAATCATTGCAGCAGTCTTTTGCTTGCCTTTATTTCCTCTGTATCTTTTTGGCCTTAGTTTTGAGTGCAACTTCCAGCACTTTGAATCATCATGCCCCTCTTTCTTATAATGGGAGCATGTGGGCCTATTGCCCTCCTTCTTAACTATAGCTATATTTTTCCCTTTGCCTTTATCTTTACCTTTACCATTAAACTTCCCCTCAGACTTAGATGGTTTATTTGAGAAATTATCACTGAAAGTGCTCTTACCCCTTGACTCTAAATGAGTGGCTTGGACTGATACTTCATCCAAATTATTAGGACTCAACATTAGAATGGTATGTCTTAGGTAAGAATGCAAACCACCTATGTACTTTAGAAGTGTATCTTGAGTATACAAAGGAACACTTAAAATAATAGCTCATTTTCTAAACTCATGGGTGTAATCTTGGACAGAATGACCCTTACCTTGCCTAAAGGTTTTCCAATTCATTGTTAATTGTTGCATATAACCTAAAGGATAAAAAAATTTGTAAGGGCAACAACAAATTCCATCCAAGTCATATTAACCTTACCATGGCGAGCAATTTCCTCCTGAGTTCTACTCTCCCACCAAGTGAGAGTTGTACCTCCCAACCAGAGAGTGGCTAACTGGATCATAGAAGCATCTTTTGTTAGACCTTGAATCCTACAATACACTTCTACCTGCTGGATCGAATCATCTAAATTTTCAGCATTTAACTCACCACCATACTTAGGTAATTCAAATTTTACACCCAGTTTAATAATAGGCTTGACTTGCTCTTAAATGGATTATTAGTGGGAGAAGAAGAAGAGGAAGAAGGAGAAGATAGGGTAGATGGAGGATAAACTGGAATTTTTTCACCATCTTCAAACTGCTTCTTCTTGTCTTTACGATCTTTAGAATCTTCCTTCTTCAAAGAATCTCCTTTCTTCTCACGCTTCTTCTTATCTGCATAAATCTCTCCAACCATTGCTCTCATCTCAAGGAAGGCTTTCTGAAAAGACTTATCATCAAGCTCAGGCTCAGTACATTTCCCAGCTTTGGTTCCTTCCATCTTGGGCAAGGTTTTTCTTTTGCTGATCTCAAGATTATATTCTTCAATCTCTCCTTCGCCTTTCTGAAGCTTGGAGCATGTTAGAATTCAAACCTACAATCTTAGCCAAATACGGCTCTGATACCAAATTTTATCTGATTTAACGAATCTATGATAGATGCTTTGAATGCTTAATTATAATCCGAAAGTGCTTAATTACAATTTAACTCTTAAAAAAATTAAATTAATGAAATTATAAAGAGATTAAAGAAAGAACAGAATGAGAGAGAGAAAGAGAATGCAAATGAAATTGATAATGGGGTTTGTCATTTAAAACAACTACGTCTCCGGGCCCCTCTCCAATGAGTGGACCGATCCAATTATTCCTCCAGAAATTCGGTTACATTCGTCGACAGAACCTCCTCTTGGTTTACAAAGAAATTCTCAAATGCACTTCCAAAGTGCGTGGAAATAAACTTCTCCAAAAGCACGGAAATACAATAATTTCTCCAAGGAAAGCAACTCTCACACTTGCAAAGTTCTTCCAAAATCCCTTACTTCACACCCCCCATTCTACCCCTTTTTATATTACATTTTATGCCAAAATTGGTGTAAAACCAATTAACTACCCAATCTCCCTTACATAGAAAAAAAAATCAATAATATCCTCCTTTAATAATTTTCGCTATTATTTAGGAGATATTTTATGTAAGGTTTTATTTGACCCCTTAATTTAGGAATAATATTCCTAATATTTCCCATATAAAGAGAATACGTTAGGCTCCTTAGCCCATGGGATATATTAGGCCACTAAAAATAAGGATATAGCCTTATCTTAAGGCTTTGAAAAAAATCAAGTCAAATCCCCTTTAGAGAAGATGGTGGGTGGTGGTCCCACCACCCTCTCTTTTTAAATGCTTAAATAAAACATGATAAGGGGGATCCCTATTTAAGTGGGCTGCCCCCCATACCATGGGTGGCGTCCCACTTTATGTGGGTTACCCCCCATAGCGTGGGTGGCGCTCCACTTAATGTGGGTCGCCCCCCATACCATGGGTGGTGCCCACATAATGTGGGCCACCCCCCTAGGATGGGGGAAACCCACTTAATGATTTTTATTTTATATTTTTTTATATTTATTTTTTAATTGTTTTTTTATATTATTCCAACAATAATATTTTCATGGGTTGCCATGTGTCAGGGTCTGATTGGTTGTTGAGCTGACTAGGCATTGACGTCATTGAGGCAATTTTGACCAATCTTTGACCTTCCATAACTTCGTCATACGGACTCCGTTTTCTGTAAAACGAATTCTGCCGAAATCATGACGATGAGCACTATGAAATGGTGTTGACTTTGACTGATTTTGATGAATTTGATTTTTGCCCTTTTTTCGGGCTGGGTCTGGGAGTTGACCAGAAGTTTGACCATAAATATCTTGAGCTTCGGGATTCTGATTGACTTTGTTCAAGTTGCGTTAGAGTCAAGATCCCAAGCACTTCTTAATGATATTGAAACTGGAGAAAAATGGAGAATTTCAAAATTTGACAAAAAATCCTCTAAATCAGCGGGGCTATGAAGTCTTTTGCTCACCCTACGCTTTTGAGCTCACCAGATCACGGTTTGCTTCCTCGATGATTCAAGTATAAATTTATAACCCTACTAACTCTTCTATCTACTTTACTGAAGCACTCATCAGTACTCGTGCTCGCTAAAGTGGGGGCAAAATGTATAGGAGCGAATTTTCACCCCTTATGCAAATCCGCCTTTCACACATCCTCACCTTAGAAAATCAAATCTGAAGGTTAAATTTCACATCACCCAACTTCCTTCCTTCCACTTGGCCTTTGTCTATTGTATCGGTTCAATAATATTTGTCGGGGATGTGCATGCGGCGCGCTGCCATCCCTGATGGATTCCTACATCTAAAGTTGGCAGAGGCATTACACTCCTAATTTGGGATGAGTTGTAATGTCCCTCTTCGACCAACCGACCTGAAAATGCCTTATTCTTTTGCATTCTTCCTTCAAATTCATCCATTCTTCATTCAACTCATCTTCTTTTTAGGTTCTTGGCAATTCAATCTCACTTTCTAGCATTTCATTCACTCTCAAGAAGCATTTCAACACTCCATTGCGACAGCAACACTCCATCAACTCTGCATAGCAAGTGTGAAGCAAGTCATAGTAGTGTGGGCTTGGAGTCTTGCGAGACCTCCTTTCATCACATTTGAGGTTGTGGTGTCCTTTCCAAGTCCGCATTCTCCACCATTGGCTAGTGAGCTTTTGGGTGGAGGTGGTAACGTTTCGCTCCTCTCCTTTGTGATTTGGTTGAGTAGCATTTTACTATTTTGTAGTGTTTACTGTAACTTCTACTTTCTTTACTTCTTTATCGCATATTTCTATCTTGTTGCTAGTTGTCTATCCGTGAAGGTGGAAACACCAAAACGGGGGTCCGACTGAGGCAGACCCCTATACAGCCCCAACAATTTTCCATCTTTCTTGTGTGTAGGTGAATGTGCATTTGAAGCTAGCTGGAAAAATGGCACATTGGTGATATCATCTTCATCACTCTAGCCTTTATCTATCTACTTTATCATCTTCATTTGTACTTTTCCTACTTGATTGTTTTGTTTTACTCATTTAAGAATAATCAACTAGGTTGTTAGTTTTTTTTTTGGTAGTTTTTATTGTACTTCATGTTTTATGTCCATATGGATGTCAGTGCACCAGAGAGACGCGAGCACACCACACTGTCGTCCTAGAATTGTGTTGTCATCTTTGGATAGAGAGTTGTCTAAGGTGCAGTATCGACTTCGTAAACTAGCTCGCCTACCCTAAACTTGGATTTCGGGTCTGAAGAGTGATAGAAGTACCTTATAGTCCTCATCATTCTTGACCTCTATCTGAAACACCCCTTTTAGAGTGAGGTTAGTTAGGGCAGCCCTCTTCTCTCAGCTCTTTGTGACCCAGATTTTTCTACGTGCTTGGTCCCCCTCTCTTACACAAAAATCATGTCAAACTTATGTTCATTCATTCATGTTTTTGGAGCTAACATTGTGATGTAGGTTTCAAGATAGATAATCCAAGCATTCATGTCAAAGATTCCAATCAAGATTCAAGTATCAAGATCTAAGTCCATTAAATCCATTTCATGCAAGATCCACATCAATATTTTAGTCTTTCCAAGGTTTATTCAATGGTCTGTTGAATTGCAACATTGTAATGTTCTGAACAAAAGGGAAATAGGGGTTCCACCTTTTAGGAGATGGAATTGGACTTATTTCACACTTCAATTCATTAGGAAACTAGATCTTTCAACCAAGTGACTCGATTGAGGAATGGCTAGTGGATTCCTTGGATAATTGGATAGGGGTTCACCATTAAATGAAGCTTTAAAAGGAAGAAATGCAAACACTTGTGCAAACTCACTATGAAACCTAGAAAATTGAAAGAATGAAATCAAATTGATAAAGTGAATGGAACATAAAAGTACCTAGATGAATTGAAATTTCAAGAAAATATTTGCAAACTTTGAAAACTATTGTTAGGGTTTGCATCAGGACTAATACGCCACGTATGGCGTATGAGTCCTGCTCTAGGGTTTTTCAAGGAAGAATCTAGAATTCTTCTATTAACTGTCAGGATCTACTAAATGGTGATAAAAAAATTGTCCCTAGAGTAACATGCTAGGTGGGCAATTTATTCCACCTATAGGCTTTTCAAAGTATCTTTTTGAGTCCTCTTAACCTAGATCTGACTATTGGAATTCTATCAAAATGCTATATCAAGGACTAGATCATGAGATAAGATGACAACGATCAAGAAGGATGATCAAGCCCCCAAGATCAAGATCCTATGGCAAACCACCATAGGTATAAAAGAGCACACATTTGAATGATGTATGAAGCAACAACAAGATACAAGAATACACTATCAAAGACATAAATAAGAAAGAAAAAGGAAAAAAAGGGGTGGATCAAGCCTCGATAGTCTATCCAACACAATGTGGACTAGGTCTAATTTGTTTGTCCAGAAAAATGTTTACAAGTGGAACATGATGTCCACTATGCAAACAAAACACACACTCACATGGGCTAGTGGAATTCGGTATCCACTAAGTGAGCCCCTAGAGAGGTGAGACACACACACATGATTGGTATGTGCCCAGACAAACAAACAAGTGGCTATGGTAAATTCATGCCTATGCTCAACTCCCATAGGTACTAACCATACCAAAGCTATACCTTTTGATAACTTTGATAAGGTGCCACACAACATGAACAACGAGATTGATGAGGTAAGTAAAACTTTGTATGCTAACACCCATGAATAAATAGGAGGGCTCCATAGGCAAGCAAAGTGTGTTATGCAAGGTGGCCATATAACGGTTATTGTAAATGTGAAATAGTGTAATGGTACATTCAAAGGGGTTTTGCTTAGTTCACATAAGGTCTCAACAAAGGGAACATCATGCCTAATATCTCCAAGAGAGGACCAATAGAATAATAGAAGATTCACAACTTACGGAATGCACTTTGCTTGGAATTTACACTAAGAGGAATGTAATATGCTAAGAGAGATCACATTCTTGAAGGATATCATGCCCAATATCGCCAAAAAGAGAAAGACGTGTCGCATGAAGTAAGAAGACCACACAATGAAACATGAGTTGTAATTGAAATGCAAAAGAATAAAGCCAATGTAGAAAATGATAAATGCTAAAAAGACATGAGAACTTATTTGGAAATCCCTATGTCATGTCATATGATTCCAAATAAAGCTACATCATGAAAAGAGTGTTACCCCCACAATGAAATAACACACAAGGGATCCACGAATTGGGGGTCAGTATGTCTTTGCTACAATGTTGTTAGAGAGCTCAGAAACATCATCATTACCCAAATACTCATGGAATGGGAGGAATGACACAAAGAGAGCGAAAACAAAGAAAAGCTTTTGGGTCAACATGGAAGAGACCCAAATGTCTTGACGCCTTGCGTCATCCCCAAAAGGAAAACACAAGACAAATAAAAAATAAAGGATAATCTTTTGGGTCAACATGAAAGAGACCTAAATGTCTCAATTCCTTGTGTCATCCCCAAAAGGAAAAAACAAGACAAAGAAAAGATAAAGGTTTATGACATATAGAATAATGTAGATACAAATAGAGGAATGTCACAAAGAGAGAGATACATCAAATAGAACAATACGGGAGTTCACATTAAGCACATGCAATCACACACATAACATGAAAAAGGAAAACAAAGACAAGACTAGTAAGGCACATACGATTCAACCTATAGCAGGTCATTTGCATCGCAATCTTGTTCATTGTATGCGAAAGGAATACAACTAGCTAAAAGGACAACAATAAGTGTAGTACTAGGAGCATCACTAAGTTCAACATGTGGTGAGTCACTCTTTTTAGGAGGATCATCACGATTGTTATCATCTAAGATCATGGAAGAAGAAAACAATAAATTCAATTCATTATGCACTTCCTCATCAATTTTATCAATCTTATCATCATCGCCCAAGTTAATCACAACAGGAGGTTGAATGATAATGTCCAAAGAAGTTACTAATTCATGTTGTGGTTGTGATATAGGATCTTTTTATTGTGGAAAAGAGGGACTCACCATATATTGGTTCACTTGAGTTTGGATGTTGATTTTGTTTTTTGTTCTCTTCATTTAACCTGTGAGCAATAGCACGACGTCTATCCCTACGCTCTCTAGAATTTTTATTTCTTTTTGTATGATTTTCAATTTGTGTTTGTGTAGGAGTGGGTTTATCAACCATGGGTTTATTTTCTTCCCTTAGAGGAGGAATGGAAGGAACCATGGGAGGTTGTTAAACCACTTTATTTTTAGCTTTGTAAACTTTTTTTAATCTTAGAAGGCACGACGGGGTTGTTTTGGTTATCTCTTGGTCATTTGTCGGAGATAGGAAAAGGATTTGTCTTGGGTTGGTCTTAGTTACTTGGAAGGTATTTTGGTTCAATCATGGTTTTTTCAAGGATAGGAGGCTCAATCATGGGTTGAGTAATATTTCAAAGGGATAATTCTACTATGCATTTTGCCTTAAACTTTTGATAGAATATGAAAAACAAATCTTCACAAGGTTTAATAGGTTCAATAGGATCGGGCCAAAATAAATCCAATGAGAAATTCCCATGGGAAGACACAAGATTAAAGCCACTATGGTGCACAGTAAAGATCTCATTGTCAAAGGGAAACTTTAAAAATTTATGCACAACCGACGAGGAAGCTTCCATGGAGCATCGCCATGGATAACCAAGCTTCACACGGAATTGATTCGACGTCGGGATGATGGAGAATGAGACATATAATTGTTTCAGTCCAAATTTTAAAGGAAGGTTGATCGAACCTATCGTAGGGAAAGAAAAACCATTACGCATTTTTATCCATGCTTTCGCTTTATCATATGTATCTTGATATAGTTCATGCAAAAGTAAGAATTATTTAGTGATCACATTCTCTACACATACGAGATCAATTAATATCCCATTAGTAGGCTTGTCATTGATTTGGACGACTTTGTAAAGAGGACCATCAAGTGCCTTTCTAATTATATCTTTTGATGAGAAAGTAATGTCAAGAGGTATTTTAGTTTGGCCCTTATGAGGTTGAACTTCAATCAATCCAACCATATTATCCATAGGACTTTGTTCATTTGTATTCATGTTATCATCATTTGTGTCAACATTCATCACATCACTCTTAGTTTCACTAGCTTTGACAAATTAAATATTATTATTTGGCATGGGGCTGGTAAAGATTTGAAATTTTTGGTTGGGAGGGGCAATAGACTTATTACCTTGATCATTGAAACCACCAATTTGAATATATGATAGGAATCAATGAGGTCTTGCACCATGTGTTTAAGATGCTTACAATGTTTCGTATCATGTCTATTTTGACGGTGAAAATGACAGTAGGAATTTGATCTAAAGTTTGGAGGTTATGGCTTAATTGGACAGGAGCTTTAATGAGAGGTAAGGAAATCAGGCTCTTTTCTAGAAGTTGTAACATGGTGTTATGGAGGATATCAAGTAAGGGAGTAAATTGTCTATTCAGATCCCCAAATGTAAAAGTATTTGTCTTCTTTATAGGAGCCACTTGGGTATCAACATGTTGGGTTGGTTGAGGGAGATTTAGTTGAAGAAAGCCTTTATTTTGTTTCCTAAAATGCTGGTAATTATTTTGAGTTAGGGATTCCAACTTTTCAAGATGGCTAGAGGTGGGTTTTGTTTCATGACTACTAACTGAGTTTTGATAATCACGAAGGGCGATACACAAGTGTGCGAAGGAAGGAAATTTCATCATGCCAATATTATCTTGAATTTTAGTTTGTAAGTTATCAATGAACATTCATTGAAGGTGAGGATCGAGAATCTTTATGTCAATTTAGGAATAAAGAAATTGGTAGCATGAAATGAAGTCAATAACCTTTTCATCATCCTTTTGCTTACACCTCATCAAATCAGCTAAGGTCATCTTAGGAGTCATATGCACTTGGAAATGGTTGATAAAGGCCTGAACAAGTTCATTGAATGAACAAATTGAGTTATTTAGTAATGACGAAAACCATTCTAAAGCAGTATCTTTCAAGGACCTGGGGAAAAGCTTAGCCAAGAGCTTACTTTCAAGGGAAAAATCACTGCATAAGGCAGTGTAAGTGGAAACATGGTTAAAAGGATCTCCTTTTCCTCCATATTTCTCAAATCGAGGAATCTCTATACCTTGTGGTATTGGTGTTGTTAATATCTCCAAGGATAAGGGATTATTTTTGACATAGTATGCAGGTTAGCCATTTTGATCTTGGTTTATAGTGGAAATTTTTCGTTGAAGGGATGAAACATTTTGCAAGATTTGGTTAAGGATGGCATCATTATTTATGTTTTGGGATGGAGGTGAATATGGTGGAGGTGTATATGTGTTTGATGGGAAAGTGAATGGAACACTTATGGGAGGTAAAGTGGTAGGAGCTATGACATGAGATGCCACAAAGGTACAAGGATTGCTAGTGGAAATACCCAAGGTAGGAAAGACATTGCTAGTAGGTTGCATCATTGTGGTAACTTGAGGATTGGTGTAAGTAGGAATAGAGGCAATGGTTGTAAGAGAAGGAATTTGGGTTCCTCCTTGACATTGAGCATTGTTAGATGTTTGAGCATAACTAGTCATTGAGGTAAGATGTTTTCCAAAAATCTGAGCTAAGTTAAGCACAATCTCTATTCCTTTTTCACTTGCAACCATTCGGTGTATATTATCTATGGTAGGAATAGTGGTGTTCGAAAAAATTTCATTATTCACCAGGTTTTGTAGATGTACCAATTCTTCATGGATTTGGATTCGGTTTTCTTGAGGAACACTAGCAACCATTGTTTCAACACTTGTCATACTACTTCAAGGTAAAGAGTTGTCAACAGTATGTTTCATACCTAGTGCACTAGTGTCAACACTATGAGTGAAATAGCTAGATAACCCAAGATCCACGACGAGTGTGTTATCATGGGATGACATGAGTTTCGAACTACATCTCACTATAGTATTAGCAATAGGACACCAAGTTGTAAAGCTCATACAAGGGTCAATCAAGAAAGGATAATGAATGTGAGATAAATGCAATGAACACAAGATAAATAATATGCTTTAATTCCAATTCTTATGTTTACAAATGCACTTGAAATGAAACCAATTTTGAAAAGATTGTCAATGCCAGTAATTTTGCAAATTGAAACAATAATCTAAAGACAACAACCAGAAGCATAGATAACAAGATTTTATTATTGTAAAATGAAAATTAAAACCTAATCAGGAACTAATTGTCCAGGTGGGTGTATGAGTCCAAATTAGGGTTTTTGACAAGTTTAAATAGTGAAAAATAAAGAGCACATAATACCCAAAAATCTACAAAAAAGAATTTTATAGGGACTAATACGCTCATGTGGGTGAATGAGTCCAAATTAGGGTTTTTAAGCCTGAATCAGAAAATTTTGAGTTGATTTTAATGTGTCTAGATTGTATGCTCAATTGACTATTTACATTTATAGATTTTCAATGAAATTGAATGATGAAAAATGCAAAAATGCAACCTATATGCACTTTTCACTAATGCAATATTTAAAAGTCCTAAATGCAATTCAACTAATGAAAATCTAATGCAAATTTAATGCAACCTAGATCTAGGACTACAATGTTCTCCAAATCATAAATTCAAGGGTCCAAAGGTCAGGTTCACCAAAATGAACAAAAGGGAAATAGGGGTTCCACCTTTTGGGAGATGGAATTAGACCTATTTCACACTTCAATTCATTAGGAAACTAGATCCCTCAACCAAGTGGCTTTATTGAGGAATGGCTAGTGGATTCCTTGGATAATTGGATGGGGATTCACCATTAAATGAAGCTTTAAAAGGGAGAAATGAAAACACTTATGCAAACTCACTATAAAACCTAGAATTCAAAGTATGAAATCAAACTAATAAACTGAATGGAACAAAAAATTACTTGGATGAATGGAGATTCCAAGACAAGATCTACAAACTCTAAAAATTGTTGTTAGGGTTTGCATCGGGACTAATACACTAGGTAGGGTGTATGATTCTAGCTCTAGGGTTTTTTAGGGTAGAATCTAGAATTCTTCTATTAACTGTCAAGATGTGTTGAACAGTGATCAAAAACTATCAGGGGACTAATATGCCAGGTTGGGATATTTAGTCCACCTATAGTTTTTTCTAAGTATCTTTCTGAGTCCTCTGAACCTAGATCTGACACTGTTGAATGCTATCAAAAGGCTATATCAGGGAATAAATCACCAGGTTGGGGAAATGAATCTAGTTCACCTAAATCTATAAAACACACATCACAAGAGAGAGAAGATTGTTGTTTTGTTAGAGGATAGGGGTTTTCCTTGGTCAAACCCCATTTTGGTAATTAAACCTTGAAATGAAATGAAATAGCATGAAGGAATGATGAATGAACAAATGAAATGTTGAAACTCACCAAACCCTTGAAATGAAGGTTGTAAACTTGTGTGAAATGGCCAGCATGAATGTGTATCTTGACTCTTGATTGAATGCTTGCTTGAATCATGAAACCTACATCACAAATGTTAGCTCACAAACACACATGATGCACGAAGACTTTGACATAATGCTTGAATCTTGAACATTGCTCCAAATGCTTGATAACTTGCTCTTGAATGCTTGAATTGAAAGCTCTAGGTCTAGGTGAAACTCTCTTTCTTGAATATTCTAGGTGAAATAATGATTTAAAACCTTATTTTTATAGGCATCCTATCTAATTTACCATTTATTAGATCCCAAATGCCGACATTTGCAAAATTTGAATTAAAAACCTTGATTTCTCGCTCAAAACCCTAAAAAGGCCCCAAATGGGACTAATACGCCAAGGGTGGCATATAGGTCCCACCTAGGGAGACTTATATGCCCAGGGTGGTGTATTAGTCCCACCCTAAGTTTTCGAGGTGAGAGAATATCGAGTGGGTTAGAATATTAAGTGCATTTATTGAATTTGTCGGGATTTTAGTTGAAATAAGCCTTGGGATACATAATAAAGGGTATTAGGGGCCTATAAATGATTATTAAAAGAACATGAATGCAAGGGTACTAGAATAGGTCCAAGCAAAGTGTGAAATTGCACTATCTCTAAGAAGGGAGTATAATTTTTGACACTACATGTTCATTCATGATTCCTTTCATGCTTTAATTATTTTATTTCAAGGTTTGATTACCAAAATGGGGTTTGACCAAGGCAACCCCCCATTCACTCAAAAATAAATATTTTTCCCTCTTTCTTTGTGTGTTGCAAATTTGCAAGTTCATAGGTTGAATAAAATTTGAAGATCTCAAAAGTGTAAAATTGTAAAGTTGCATTTATTGTCACCTTTGTTGTCATCTCACGAACACTTAGATCTCAAATTTATTTTTGACTATCCAACTATGAAACCTGGAGAATATGGAAGTGCAAACATAGGATCGGGGGACCCAAAAATTGATTTTGAAAAGCCCTACAAAGACCCATTCGCCCATGGGTGAATGAGTCTCAGACAACCTCCTCAAATAGTGTTTTGGTGACTGGTCAACAGTATTCTCCCCTTCTCAAATCTACATGAAGTTTGGTTTTTCTGTCAATATTGAGCTTAATCTACAAGATCCAAGTGGTAGCTTGCATTTTGGAGTTGATTTGCTATTTTTAAGTTTTTCTCCCAAAAGTGTTGCCTAACCTTGACCCTCATCCTTCAAGCACAAGGAAATATGAAGATTCTCACTTTGGGTTGATTCAACTAAGGGTTGTTAATCAATTCATTGTGAGGATCTTATTTCCTAATGAATGTAGGAATATAGGGTCTATTTCCACTCTTTGGAAGTTTACCTTTCCATTTTGGGAAAAACCCTATTTTTCTTCATTTCATTTTAGTGAACCCAACCTTGTACAACAAAATTTTGAAAATTGCAGTCCGTTTCAACCCTAGATCTGAATTTTTCACTAGTTTTCATTAGATTTTCATTAGCTACACATTACATTCAGGGTTCTTTAATCTTGCATTGGTGAACATTGCATTTAAGGGTTAAATTTGCATGTTTGAATCACCTAAATTCACAAAAAAATAGAAAATTTGTATTAGATCTACATTCATTTTGCATTGTACTTGCATATTAGTGTATGTTCAATCATTCATATTCAAAAATTGAGTCAAAACTACATTTCAAAAAAATTGTCATATAGTTCATCATTTGTCATTAATTCTACTTGCATTACGTCATCAAATTCTAGAAAATTTTGTCACAGAAGTTACAGTCTGAAACCTGGCACAGAAAACACATAAAATAACTCAGAAATTGTATTTTCATTTCTTTAAAACCCCCATTCACCCATGGGTGAATGAGTCCCTATATAGGCATTTCAGACAAGTTTTTGGGTGATTTTTATTCTCTATTTTTCCTTTTTATTGTTGTTTTCATATTTGAGCATTGGTTTTCTAAAACAGTCTATTTGTGAATCAAGTTATTAATTCCTTAGTTAGGTCTTGCAAAATTTTGGAAAACATTTCTTGCATATTTCAATTGAGAATAGTGTTATATTTTTGTACTTTTCCTTTACTTTGAGCATCATTTCATATCTTATATAAATTAGTTTACATTTTGCAAGATTCATTAGGAAGCATAAAAAAAAATCAAAAACATCAAAACAAACAAGCAAAAACTAAATGGTTAACCTTGGAGAAAGCATACCCTTCAAACCCTTTAGTTGTGATGACTTTGACATGTTATATGAATCCCTTGAGGACTTCATCTCACCTAGATCATCCACTAAAGCTTTGGTACAAGAGGATGCAAGCATATACAATTATGACAATCATAGTAGCTCTTCTCCCAATACCTCGCCTACTTGTGATGAAGGTATTTTGGTGTTAGAAGACCTAATTATTGAGAATCATGAGAAATTTGTTTTTCCCTCTTCCAATTCTACATTTCTCTCAACAAACATTAAGATGGATGGCATAAATGAAGATGTTAATTTCACATTAGATCCCCCCTCAATAGAAGGTCATCTATGTAACTTAGTTGAGGTTATGAATGCACAAACTGGATCTCCTTTAATTGGTGAGCCTCCTAAATCACCTCTCATCATAGAACCACCTAAAACAAAACCATTATCCTCACAAGATATCTTGAAATTTACAATGCAAATTGATAGTAACAATGTTTTGTAGCAACCAATTTACAATACCGTTGCTCACACATATAATACAAGGAACAATAGGAAACAAAAAACCACTCTCGCTTCATAACCATTGCCTCAACCTATCTTTCCTAGTGCTCCTCATTTGCCTTGTGGAAAGGAGTGTTATTTTTTTGAACTTAAAAATACTCCTGCTAACATATCCTTATAGGATCTTATTCAAACATCACCTACATACAAGAGGATTCTCCAAGAAGTTTTGCAGAAGATGATATCAAATTTTATATGAAATTGAATGATGTAGCAACCTCCTTTGATTGTATGCAAGTAAAAATTTTGGATATCACATTTCCTCAACATGAATTACCCTTGCTTGAGATACAAAATTAACATGAGCCCTTAATGATAAAGGTGATCATTGATGAAACTTCAGTTAGGCACACTCTCATAGATAATGGAGTTGGTCTTAATGTTTGTAGCATTGCTAGATCCTAGATAAAATTAGTGTGTACAAGAATCTTATTTAACTCAATGATGTTAATATATGTGGCTTTGACAATGCTAATAGGCAACCATTAGGAATGATCACATAACCTATTGAGGTCGAACCTGTAGCTTTTCCCACCCCTATCCATATAATGTCAGGACCTCTTTCATACAACCTTCTCCTAGGGAAACCATGGATTCATGTTATGAAATGAGTCCCATATACTCTTCATCGTGAGATGAAATTTGAATATAACAACAAGATATACACAATTGAAGTGGATAAACACATATATTATTCACAAGTTTAAAGTGATTATAACACTTCTAACTTCCCTGATACTTTGATTCAAACTAAAAAGGTAGAACCTATACAAGTTGATGGTAATCCTAATTTTATTTCATCTTCAACAAAACTCTTAAGTGATGATTTGGGGTTGTTAGATTCTACACCTCATTTCAAAGAAGAGTCCAAAATCTCACCCTCAAAGTCCAAAGAATCATATACAAACGATTCATCTTCAAACACATGTTTTAGGGATGATTGGAGTTCATTAAATTTTACACCCTCCTTTATGAGAGAGTAAAATATCTCACAATCTAAACCAAAACAGCCTTGTGTTTCATTCTCTCAACTTGGTTCTACATCAACAACATCACCCCATGGTGGTGATGGGAGCTCTACAACTCCCATCCCTCATGAGAGGAAGATGTGTAACCATAAGAAACTTAAAAAGGATTTGTGTTCTCGTGAAGAAGCCAATCCTTCTCAAAATCATAAAACCTCTTCATCTGAGTTAGAAAACATTATGGTATTGGATACAAACTCCTCTCTAAACATGGATATAATTAAAACATATAGCAAAATGATAGAGAACAAATGAAGTCTATACCACACTTTTTCAAGAAATATCTAGGTTTACCACCTTTATCTCCATTTTTATCTAAGGCCTTATCATCTACTGTGTGCATGACATCTTGCGATGAGAAATAAATGTCCCCTACTATTGATCAAGACACTATCTTATCAAGACTTCTCAAAGCCCACTTGATAATTCTTCCTCCAAAAACACGAAAGAGATTTTACAACAAAAGTTCATTATGTGAATATCATAGAGTTCATGGTAATTCTACTAATGAATGTAAGGCTTTGAGTAATAAAATTCAACATCTTAAGGATTATGGTGCTCTCCCTTATGTTGATGCACCTATTTCCTCTAATTGACATTAATTTTCATCCTATCATGTTGCTCATCACTACGTGGCACTAGTAGCTTTATGTGTCTTGCTCATTTCCATTCATGGTGGTATGATGTTAGGTGCAACCATATCTCTCTTGGAAGAAACATGATAGTTCTTGGTGGTTACCTTTGTCTCTATGAGTGGGGGGCAAGGATACCTAGTTTTTTGAGGTGTGCATTCTCTATTTCTACTTAAAATACCAACATATCAAGTATGTTGATATTTTAAGTGGGGGGAATATTGTCCCATGTCCATTGTTTTCATGTTCCCTTCTTAAGTGATGATAGCATCCAAAGTGTGATTATTGCATTGGCATTATTTTTATTGACATCAACATTATTTATATTGGTATTATTTTATTGGCATTGGCATTAACATTTTAACATTTAGTACAGCATTAGCATAGCATATTGATCATGTTGTGTGGTGCCTTATCAAAGTTATCAGGAGGTATAACTTTGGTATTGTTAGTACAATGGGAGCCTATAGACATAGCGTGACTTTATCATTGTACGGTGATAGCCTAGATAGAGGCATAACTTTCTCAATTAGCCAATTTTTGGGGGCTCACCTAGTGGACTATGTATTTCACTAGCCCTTGTGAGCATATTTTTTTCAAAGGCCATCGAGCATAACGCAACTTTCTTTCCTATGGAGCCTTTTCATTTTTCATGGCCACCAAGCATAACACAACTTGCTTACATGTAGAGCCATGTGTTGGATAGATGTGGCATAATACAAATTTATATTCCATCTTTCTTTTCTCTTCGCTTTAACTTTAACATTGTATGTTTATGTATAGTGTCTTGTTGTTGCATAGCATACATCTTGTGTGTGTTCCTTTGTGCTTATGTTGGTTTATCATAGGATCTTGATCCTGGGGGCTTTTCCACCTTCTTGATCTTTGTCATCCTATCTCACTAACATTTGTACACTTGGACCCCCTCTTGACGTGTATTTGTCTACTTTAGTGTGAGTTTAACACAAGTTTATCCTCTCACTTGTTTGGCACCTCCTAATTAAAATGGACTTAATAATGTCTTAATTCATTGTTCATAAATGTACCCCTTTATATTTTCAAACTTATTTGGGCCCTCTTAATTAAATTGAGCTTAATTATGCCTTAATTATCCCTTTTATTCATTTACAAGCCTAATAAATTACATTTTCTGAAGGGGAAACTCTACAATAATTAATTCCTAAACATAAAAATTTACCTTGAGCAATGTGTGTTCCAGGAATAAGGATCTGGGACCCATTCTCCCATGGGCGAATGGGTCCTCCCTAGACCTTTGGACCTAAATTTAAATTATGTTTTTGGTAGTATTTTAACATCTTCAAATCCATATTTCAATGTCAGCTTGTGATATTTGAATTTCAAGAAATTAAGGATACAACCTATAAATACAAGATTATTTCACTAAGTTTCACCTAGATTTTCAAGAAGTTTTGAAGAGAAATTTCACAAGAGAAAATATTATTGTCAAGAGCATTCAAGAGAAGATTTATCAAGAATTTTTTGTAGCATCCAATATTTCAAGCATCATGTCAAAGGTATGTTCATTCATGCATGTTTTTGGAGCTCACATTGTGATGTAGGTTTCAAGATTTAATCCAAGCTTTCAAGTCAAAGATTCAAATCAAGATTCAAGTATCAAGATCCACATCCATTAAATCCATTTCATGCAAGATCCACATCAAGGTTTCAGTCTTTCCAAGGTTTATTCAATGGTTTGTTGAATTGCAACATTGTAATGTACATTCATCATTCCTTTCATTCTTTCACTATTTCATTTCAAGGTTTGATTACCAAAATGGGGTTTGACCAAGGTAAACCCCCATTCACTAAAAAAAACAAAAACATTTTTCCCTCTCTTTGTGTGTTGCAAATTTGCAGGTTCATAGATTGAGGAAAAGTTGAAGTTCTCAAAAGTGTAAAATTGAAAAGTTGCATTTGTTGTCACCTTTGTTGTCATTTCACGAAAACTCAGATCCTGAATTTATTTCTGACTATCTAATTGTGAAACTTGGAGAATCTAAAAGTGCAGACATAGGAGCAGAGGACCTAGAAATTAATTTTTAAAATCCCTACAAAGACCCATTCGCCCATGGGTAAATGGGTCTCAGACAACCTCCCGAAATAGTGTTTTGGTGATTGGTAAATAATATTCTCCCCTTCTCAAATTTTCACAAAATTTGTTGTTTATGTCAATATTGAGCTTAATCTACAAGATCCAAGTGGTAGCTTTCATTTTGGAGTTGATTTTCTATTTTTTAGTTTTTCTCCCAAAAGTGTTTTTTGACCTTAACCCCCATCCTTCAAGCATAACGAAACTTGAAGATTCTCACTTTGGTTTGATTCACCTAAGGGTTGTTAATCAATTCATTGTGAGGATCTCATTTCCTAATAAATGTAGGAAGATAGGGTCTATTATCACTCTTTGGACTTACCTTTCCATTTTGGGAAAAACCCTATTTTTCTTCATTTCAAGTTGCATCTGATCTTCATTACCTAGAAGAGCTCCCAACCCTTTAGCAAGCTCTTCAACCTTTTGCATTTTTTGACTTCTCAACCTTTCAATATCATCTTTGTCTATGCCCATAAGAGTGTTAACTCTTTGTTTTGTCATGAGTTTCTTGCTATATAGCTTAGACAACTTGTGTCTATCCTCATGATATAGTAGGGAACCAATATTCTCCAAGGCAAATACCTTTATCTTTGCATCCTCTTCAATAGCTTCTTATCTTCTTGCAGTTAAAAATTTTTTCAAATCATCAAGAAATTGATCTTCTATCTTATCTAGGCCAGTATCAAATGTTACCATATATTTGACTATAGCCTCTTCTATGGTTGCCTTATCTTCATCATTTGCATCTAGAAACATTTCAAAATTTTCCTTCAGCATACCAAACTCTAGAATTCTACTGAACAAAGCATCCAACTTCATGGGATTATGCTCCCTAACAAGAGGAAACTTCTCTTTCTTCTTTCTCTTAACTTTAGGTGATTTTTCTTCTTTTACAACTCTTTTCTCTTCTTTGAAGGATTTATTTTCTTTTTTCTACTAGCACTTCACTCTATGTTTCTACCACATCATCTCTTGTTCTTTTTAAACTGATGTCTTCCTAAGAGACTTGAGACTTCATTTTTCAGATCCACTGGGTCCTTCTTCTTCTTCTTATTCTTCACAACTAATGTATTTCTCCCTGGTAGCCTTTTATTTTCTTCTCCTCTTAGGAGTATTCTATGTCTCAGGGGTTCTAGATGTTTCTTTCTTCTTGGAACTCCCTACAGGCTTCATTCTAGAGGACCTAGGAATAGTAGGAGAGGGGCAGAGGTCTTAACTGGCCTTCTTGTACTTGGAGTACCTTATGGAGCAAAAATTATGGCTTTAGACTTCTCTACAAAACCCTTGGGTGTGTTCACTATCTCCTCCAGATGAGCTTTCATATTCACAATATTCTCTACAATGTCTTTCTTTTTCCTCTCTAGGTTTACTTGACTCTTTTTCTATTCATAGGGGTCATACCTCTCAATAGCAGGATCTTTGGGTTTACTCAATAGAACTTTTGCAAGGCCAAAAAGTTCAGCTTCTATTACCTCATAGCCAAGCTTTGGAACCCAAACTGTTCTAGGTTCAACTGCTTCCATATAGTAGTAGTCTCTACTCACCATGAATGTTATGTCATTCTTGTATTTATCCATAATACTTTTAGGAATTCTAAATCTTTCTTGCATCTTGTCCTCAAATGTCTTAAAGAAACCCCAAAAAATATAGATTTTTGGGTTTCTAGGTTTCCTAACCTTCTCAAATGATCTTGTATTTGAACATCAACTAGAATATTATTTAACCATACAATTTTCATTGTTCTATGCACCTCTTTAAGAAATTAAAACAACAAGATAATAAGGGTACCATACTAGAAGGGGTACCTTGATTCTTTGGTATTCTACAAATTCTCCATTAATTATTATCTCGGGAGCTCACACATTTAATCTATGTCTAGACCTTCCTTCACCATTTGGTGAGTTGTGTGAATTGCAATGGCCAAAACAAAGTTCTCTCTATTTGTATAAAATATCTTGTAGCCTATCACCATTGAAGCATACTTCACCACTGGATCATCAATATCATTCATTGTTAGGGCTCATTTATCAAAATTTTCTCCAGTGAACTTCATCACCATTTCATTCTTCATGGCCTTCAGTGTTGGAACTGGTCCATTAGAGCATAAATCAGTGACCACCCTAATTTCTTACTTGTTTATCATATGTGGCATGTCCAACCACATGAACTTGTCATGATTTTAGCTTAGGACATATTTTACACATTCATCCTCATAGAAAAATTTAGGGAAATTGTTCCACACATCCACTTTCTTCTCTATCAAGCTCTCATATTTTGGTATTAACTCAAAATAATCTCCAATCAACACCTTCTCCCAATATTTTTCCATCTTCCAATGGCCATACTCTTCCATTTTCATGTTGATATAGATCCGCACATCCTCTATGTGTATTACGCTATACAGAACCCTAGAGAATACATCTTCAAGGTTCGTCTCCATAGATTTAAACGGTTTCTTCTTGAATTTAGGTCTTGGTCACTTGAGCACATAAATTACTTGAGGAGTAAACATCTTGAACTTTCATATAACTAGGGTTTTCAAGAACTTGATAAATACCTTATGAATCTTTGTCGATAGGGTTTCAATCAACACTTCAAAAATGCTTCAAATCACCTTTTCTCTACTCTCCACTTCAATTTCTTGATTACAAATGACTTTAACATATGTGAAATGAAATACAAATCCATTTCCCATGACCTAATGTGCATTAAATGCATCAGATAAAGTTAGGTCAAAAAATCTAGCAAACCCACATTGTGTTGTCACAGGTACCTTCAATCACTCTATGAATTTCCATAAAAGATATTGCACACTAGAAATACCACCAACAAATCAAGAACGACAACTAACTAGTATGTGGTAGTGCAGATCATGGTTTTTTGGCTTGCATATTTATGTAATGAGAAGGCCCATGTGGCTGTAGTATGTTATTTTTTGAGTATTGTGATTTCACTTCATCAAGATAATATAAAGAAAGTGTTTCTTTTTACATTTTATGTTTATCTCTCTTGTTTAGTTGTGTGTGTGGTTTTGTAAGGGGAGTACCCTCATCAGATTCCATTAGGACTAGTGATGAAGCGAGATACTCCTCGATCTTGTTGAAGGCTTTTTGACATGATCAATCCAAATAAATGTTATTCTTCTTCTTGAGAATATGTAAAACTGGTTGACATTTATCTACCAACTCTTATATGAAGCTTTAAATGGACCAAATCTTCCCTTGGAGACTACAAAGCTACTTGAGGTTTTTTGGAGGTGGAATTTCTATTATGGTAATTACTTTAGTGGGGTCCACTTTGATGCCTTGATGTGATATAATCAATTCCAAGAGTTTTACTAATGTTACACCAAAGACACACATATTTATTTATATTTAGTTGTACATGTTATTCTCTCAAATAGTCAAAGGTATGCTCAAGAACCTATGGGTTCCCATCTCTTCTTTTGTATTATCCTTGTAGATTGTCCATATAATCTTCCATGATTTCATGTAGCATGTCATGAAATATTAGTCATAGCTCGTTGATATGCTTCCCCTATGTTATTGAACCCAAACAACATAACCTGATAATATAATGTTCTTGAAGGAGTATTGAAAGCTATATAATATTGATCATTGGGGGTGATATGAATCTAGTTATACCCAAAGAAACCATCCATGAGTGAGATAATCTCACATATTTTTTCGAGGTTGAAAAAGATGTCAATATTGGGTAATGGAAAGTTATGCTTTGTTAAGGTCTCTAAAATCTACGCAAATCCATATTCCTTTGGGTTTCTTATTGATGTAGACTATGTTGGAGATCCATTTTGAATAGTTAATGGGGTATATAGAGTTGACCTCCAAAAAATTTGTAATTCTTCCTTAACTAGTAGGGTGATCTATGGGTGCATTTTGTGGGGTTTCTAGTTGAGTGACTTAGCACCAAGAAGCACCACAAGATGGTAAGAAATAAGGGATGGGTTCCAAGCCTGACATGTCTGCATACGACCAAGTGAAGATATGTATAGTGTGTTTGAAGATGGTAGTGATGGTTTCCTACTATACTAATAGTATGCTAGCTATAATGTAGGTGATCATTGGATTGAATTTTATACCCAAATTCACTTATCATTCCCCTAAGCCTCCTTTACTACCATAGATCCCTAGTTGACCCATATTTTCTAAGATTTTTGCCCTACCTAGTGTTAGTGTTAATCTTAGTACCATCATTTCTTTTTTTGTCCCGTTCACCCTCATTCACCACTAGACATTTCCATAACTTTTCCCCTCCATGCTATACATTAACATTCCTCATCCACCTCCTAAACATAAACTTGAAAGTTACCCCACCCCACATTCCACTCATTTTAGCTTAACCACATCTCACAACCTCTAAACTATTATTCATTAGCCTCTCCTAGCATGGAGGACCCTTCTCCACTCCTCTACTATTTATTTTTTGTTGATAGTAGTAAAGAGTAGTGATCAGTTCCATATTTTGACCCTTTATCATCAGTCCCCTCTTTTAAGGAGTTCATGCTTGATTTTGTATCAGACATACCAAAATTTTCAAATCTTCACACAATCCTTGATACTTTCTCCTTCAATAAACAATATGGAGGAGACTATTCCTATTGTTGTTATCCACATCCCATCACTCATACTTTTCCATGCTATTCTTGTGTCAATTCCACCACCTAGTGGTTGTTCATCCCACTTGAGCTAGAATGGGAACATGACAAGTTGATGGACCAAAAACCGCATGAGTGTCATATTCATTCAATGTCTATACATGTTTGGTTAACATATTTTTTATTTTCCTTTTTTTGTACTTCCATCCACTTATTGCATTTTTTTGTTAGTTCCCCCTAAAGGGCCCATGTTACCCTTGTATGTATATTGATATAGAAGGAACATAATTTTTTTACATTCTTCTATATGCATCTACATTCCATCTATTTTTTGCTTATTTTTTTTTATATTTTATGGATGATGTAAAGAATTGGGACATTTAGGTATTTTCCATGTTGATCCAAAATAATTATTGATTTTCTTATTGTGTCATTCTTCCCTTGTACTTGTAATTTTACATGCTTGGGGAATGATGAAAATTTAGTCCTTATTCCTTGATTAGAATTCTCGTATACATATACTAATCCCAAGCATGCAAATCACATTTTGTGCCTCATGTGATGTTTATTTTTATGTGACATTTTTTTCTCTCTCAATGTCATTACATAACCACAATTTTAGGTGTATCATGCATGAAATATTATCTTTTGTGCCTCTCCTTGGGAACATCTCTTTCTCTTTGGTGAATTTAGGATCATATCCATTCATATATACCTCTTAGATATCTTTCACCTTTTCTTTTTGTCTACCTTAAAATGAATTGCATACTCATAGTTTATGCAATGATTTTAAGGGGGTCATACTTTTCACTTTCACATGTGCATCCACACACATGCACAAACACATTATTGGCATACTCCCTATAATTTTATTAGCTTGTGGTCCCAAGTACAAATAGTTTCTTGTATCAGCCACCCTTATTGTAATTACATTGCAACATAGCATATTATAAAATGCTTGGTTTTTTCTTCTTCTTCATATTTATGTGTTTCTTGTATTTTTTATTGCTCATGTTTCTTCTATACATCTTTATGTTTATGTATTATATTATATATGGTTTTCTAACACAATTTATTTTTAGGTTTATTTTTATTATCCCTTTGTTTTGTATGTTTTATGTGGCTTTAACATTGCTCAATGCATAGGTTTTGTTGTTTAACATATTTATTTTGTAGATTCTTAGTCTAGGGGCATGGTTCCTATGCTTGAAGATTTATTATGTATTTTCTATAATATCCTTTTGAAGTATCCTTTTAATGATATTTAATTTTATTTATTTCCTTTCTATACTTTAGCATAGATTCTCACTTAGTGCCATCAACCTGCTAAAGTGGGGGTAAAATGTAACATCATAAATTGCATACCAATAGAAATATTTATGTTATGTTTTGGGTTTTTTAGTGTTTGTAACCCTTAGTGTGTTTTCAGGCTCATTGGCCTTTGCCTTAGTCGTTCCCTTCCTTGGTGCCAAGTTGTGTCTTTTTTTTCTCCCCCATGTTTATCTCATGTTTTTTCTAGTGTGTCAAGCTTTCAAAAGCCTATTGTGCTAAAATTCTCATGCAACATGTAAATGTCTATATGATGTGCTAGCATTCACTGATATTTCAATCATACAATATTACTTTTTGTAATATTTTTCCACCTTTCTCTTAATGACAAGGCTTTGTAATTGACCAAGGTCAAATCATAATGGTCAACTCATGTCCCTAGTCTCTTCATCTTTTCTCCTACTTCCACTTTTTGAATCTCTCTCAATTTCACTCTTGAAGAATTTGTCAATCTCTCTTGCAATTTTAATTTTCAAGTTTTAATTTGATCTACTATCAACAATATGACTAGTATATCAAATTTTCTTGAGCACCTTGTTCTTCAACGTGATTTTTTTGGCATCCTTTCATTAGTTGAGGGCGTCTAGCTTATTATTCTTTCATATTTTTCTTTCATTCATGATGTGAGGTGATAGTTTTCGAACCTTATTTTGATTTCTTGTTTTAGAAAAATGTGTGATTTTATTAGTGTTTTTTGGGTGCTTACATTGGTATTTCCATTTCTACTTGACAATCATACCCACTAGAGTGTTGCTTCTTATAGGCCCTATAAGTAATTTCTATAGTTTTTTCATTTGTTGTTCTAGTTATAGATGCACATAGACTAGGTGAATACACACATTTCATGTGTTCCTTATCATTGGTTGCTTGTAAAGGTTGAAATACCAAACTAGGGGTTCAATCATTCTTAGTAATCTCCTTGGTATTCCTAACCTTCCTCTATGTCCAATCTAATAGGTTTAGGAAAATTGTTAATGCATGTCTAGGGTTAGTTTTATTCTTCCATTCTCTTTGTATTTTATTTTTCTATCTACTTATCTTTATTTTAACACTTTTATTGTATTTAGTATATCTGTTAGAATTGTGAAAAACACAAGCCACAAAATCAAACAATGAACAAAGACACCTTCCATGCAAGAGATCTACAAACAATATATGCAATATTCCTCAACAAGAAAAAGCTACAAAATGAACCTCAAGAATCTTCAAGGAAACCAAAAGTCCACAAAAGTTGAGAGTTTGAGAGATATTGAAGAGTAAACCTCAAGAGTGATAATACAATGAGGGTTGAGTGCTATATAAGAGCAACCCTAAATGGTAAAGGGATTAGATCAGGACAAGTGTCAACATCACATGTGATGAGATAGAGTGATATAATAATAGCTCACTTCAGTTAACATGGAAAAGCACATAGTTAACTAAATAAAGAACTCCTAAGTTTAGCTTAAGTGCATGAGAATAAATTAGAGTAATAATTAAAGATTAATTATTTATTAGCCAATGCATTATTATTCTAACACCCCCCCTTAAGATTAACTTAGGGAGCAGCTAAAAACCCTAAAAGGAAAGAATGCATGATGGGTCCCGACAAACAAGGCCTGGTGAGGTACCTATGTACAAAAAAAAGATCTCTCAAAACTTGAGAAAAGGAGAAAACCATAGTGGGAGAAAACTCCTCTCTGAAAGAGAGAAAGGGGAATGAAAGACTGAAAAGCCTCCAAATCAAGGTGTGAAGGATTGAGAAGCCTCCAACAAAAATAATGTCTTGAAAAAGAGGAACATGTAGAACATTTTTGAAGCATGAATAATTTGCATACTGTTGTCGAAAGATTTTTGATATGGTGTTGAAATGAAGAACCTCCAAAAATAGGAATGCAAGACTGTTCATATGGTAAATGATCCATCTCACTGAAATGCATGTAACCATCTGTTGATGTATGCTACATCTGAAAGTACATAGGAACAAGAACTAGATACGTAGATCACTCCAAACCACAAAACCAAGGAATCATTAGTACCAACATCAAACCCCAATAATGTTGAAAAGCAAGAGCCATGATAGGTACATTAAAACTATGTGAAACCAACAAGTGCATGTAGGAGAAACAACCTTCAAATAAAAGGGTGTGCAAACTAAGGCACACATGCATGAGGAAAGAATCATTAGGATTCACTACCGTCGTGGAAGGGACACTCACTTGACAAAGGTATGATGGAAAACCAAAGGCAAACATTAACCCCCATGAAACTTTATATCATAGTGCAAATACGAAAGGCACAACAAGATGTGAAAAATCTCCAAAACATGTATACACCAGAATGGCACTTTATGTTAGTGTGTCTACAAAAGAGAAGTGCATACAATGGAAACCCATAATGTCCAAAACAAAACTACATGCTGAAAAATACAATTCTCTAATAGAAAATGAGGAAACTGATAGCACCATGAATAAGTAGATGAAAAAATGTGCTTTCAAAAAAATGGCACCCAAAAAGGAGTCTGGATGTAGAAGATATGGCCTTCAAAGTCTCCAAAATAAGAACTAAGAAGCAACAACACTGAGAAAATAGAATTCTAGAAAATCTAGAAGTCCAAACTACAAACCACCTACACCATTGCAAATAGAATGAAATTCTACCCCATTTCAAAAAATATTACTCTCGAAAATACCACTATATGGCTGAGATATGGCCTCTAAAATTTGAGGTGGAAAATTGAAAAGCCCAACAGAGAGGGGCTGAGTAGGGCAAAAAAGGAACTCTGCCCAATTTGGCAAAACACCTCCAAATATAGAGGTCTACCAATTTTAATACTTCTACTAAAAAAAGTAAAAAAAATTAGCCCTCCTAGCCTGGGTGCTGGTCACCCATGTGACTAGGGGTAGGGAAAAAAAGGAAGCTACAAATTCTTATATTAAAAAAAATGGTTATTTTAAAAAAAATTATTAAAAAAGGCTTTTAACAAAGTTTTTAAAAAAAATTAATGAGGGTGGGGTGTGGGAAAACCCCCACCGCCACCACTCCTCATTAAAGGGAGCGGCCTAAAGGTCGTCACCCTAGCAACAGCCTAGGTCGTAGAGAGGGAAGCAGTACCTAAAGGTACCACCCATTAAAAGGCAACGAAGGTAGTGCTTAGCGCAGATACCTTTGGTACCTTTTTTAATTATTTTTTTTTTAACTTTTTTTCAAAGAAATTTTAATAATATATTTTTTAAAAAGAAAAAACTTAACTTTTTATTTTTATTGTACCTCAACTTGCATACTAGGGAGTTCATACAACCTCCCTGGCAAAAAAAATTACCTCGAAAGTTCCCAACATCAAAATAGGTTGAATTATATATCAAAATTTGTGGAATCGACCTCATGAACATAATCATGAGGTCCTTTTTAGCTCAAAATGCTCTAAAATCATAGCTACCCTCTAAATCTAGAAAAAAGAGCAACTACTTCAATCCCTCGCAAATCTGACCTCAGGAATCCAAATCATGCCAAACATTTAAGATAAATATGACTTTCTTGATAGCTCTGAATCCAATGGAAGACTCTGTTTTGATCCTAGATGCACCAAAATATTTCCCAACTCCAAAATTTACAAAAAAAAAACAAAGGGGATTTAGATATGATTCCTATAATCCTTGTTGAAGAAAAAAACCTCATAAATAGAGAAGGGTTTTGGTGAATCGAGGCTCTGACACCATGTTATTATTTTGAAAAACATGAGCCACAGGATCAAACAACAAACAAAGACACCTTCCACACCGAACCATAGGAAAATGGGTACCTTATAACCTAGGTCATAGAACACCACTTTTCTCCTAAGGTCATTCAAGAATGTCCTAAGATCCCAAATTGGATTGACTATCAACCCAAAGGGTGAGTCAATTCTCAATAGGGAAGGACCTAGGAGGGGTTCACCACTAAGCAAAAGCTTGGAAAAATCAATTTAACATTCAACTCACAAAATCTAGTAATACAAGCTAAATGAAGGATGTAAATGATGAAATTATGCAACAACAAGTTAGGGTATGTGTACCTGGGAAGTCTGGAAATGTAATGAAGATTCTGGAAATGCAAAAATGTTTTCAAAATGTGTTATGGAGGACTAACACACCCTTACTGTTGTCTTACTCCCACTGCTATTTTTTCGGGTAAATGCGGGATCTTTAGATGTTAGAATTAGATCTCAAAGAATCTCTAAAAAATACCTTAGGTAGGAATAAGACACCCTAGGTGGAGACTTAGTCTCATTTGGAATTTATGAAATCTATGAATATGGTCCTAAGGATCAAGGTTTGCACTTCCTTCTTTTCAGATCTTAGGTCCTGCAACTTCCAGATCTGGTATGTAGGTGAGTTTATGTGAAGATGGCAACTTTGTAATGCAACTTTGAAACTTTACAACTTTTCACTTGGGTAAGTGCATGGATCTGTGACACAATTTTTCTTCCAAATTGCAAAAAAAAACATAATAGGCCAATTGCGCTCGCCAAATTTTGAGAGTGTGAATTTGGCACTCGCCAAATGGCTTGAATTTTGCAATGAATGAACTTGTCAACTCTTTCTTTTTGCAATGACTTTTGGAATGCATTTTTCTAAACTCTTTCATTTTCTCTTTCTCTGTTAGGAAACTATATACATGAAATAAACATTTACATATGCACATTTACTTTCTACTTTAAGTTATATTTCATGTATATAGTTGACATTTACATATGGAAATTTACTTTCTTATACTTTAAGTTATATTTCATGTATATAGTTTCAGGATGTTTGAGAGTGGTTTCAGATCTCTAGGAGTTATAATGCAAATTCTAGTTTTTGGAAGATCTTAAAAATTTCAAACTTAGTCAAATTTTAGTAATCAACAATTCAAATTTTAGTAATCAACAATTCAAATTTCAATAATCAAGAGGTCAAATTTTAGTAGTCAGTAAGTTGTATCATCTTTCTCTCTCACTCTCTCCTCCTCTCTACTCTCTATCTCTCCAATCCCTCTCTCTCTCTCCCTTCCTCCCTCTCTCCCCTCTCTCTCTCACACACACACCCCTCTATCTCCTCCCCACATCTGCCTCCCTCCCTCCCCTCTCTAATTCTCTCTCTTCTCTCTCTACATATCATTCCCTCTCTACTTATCTTTATCTCCCCTCTCTCTCTCTTTACCTACCTCTCCCTCCATCACTTTGTATCTCACTTGTGCCTCCATCCCTACCTCTTTCCCTCTCTACTCTCTATTTTTCCTCTCCCTCCCTCTACCTATATCTCTCTCTCACTCTCTATCCCTCTTTTCCCCCTCTTTCTCTCTAACTCTCTCCTCTCTATCTCATAATTCTCTCCCTCCCTCCCTCCTTCCTCTCTACTTCTCTCTATCTCTCCTCTCCCTCCCTCTCTCGACCTCACCCTCCCTCCCCTTCTTTTTGTCTCTCCTCCCAATCGCTCTCACTATTGTCCCTCCCTCCATCCCTCCCTCCCCCTCTTTCTCTCTCAATTCCTCCTTTTCTCTATCTCACCATTCTCTCTCACATACACTCACACACACACCTCTATATCCCTCCCTACCTCTCCCTCCCTCCCTCCCCTCTCTACTCTCTATCTCTCCTCTCTCTTTCCCTCTCTATACCTACCTCTCCCTCCATCACTCTCTCTCTACATCTCTCTCTATCTCACCTATGTCTCCTTCCCTACCTCTTTCCCTCTCTACTCTCTATCTCTCCTCTCCCTTCCTCTACCTACCTCTCTCTTTGTCTCTCCATCCATCTCTTTCTCTCTCACTCTCTCCTCTCTATCTCACCATTATCTCTATCCCTACCTCTCACCCCCTCCTCTCTAAATCACCATTCTCTCTCTCTCCCACTTTCCCTCCTTCCCTCTCACTCCCTCCTCTCTAAATCACCATTCTCTCTCTATCCCACTTTCCCTCCT
>VCHN02000014.1:8361585-8373404 GCA_007115665.2 Sequoiadendron giganteum | reverse complement strand
TCTATCTCACTTATGCCTCCTTACCTACCTCTTTCCCTCTCTAATCTCTATCTCTCATCTCCCTTCCTCTACCTACCTCTCTTTGTGTCTCTCCATCCCTCTCTTTCTCTCTCACTCTCTCCTCTCTATCTCACCATTATCTCTATCCCTACCTATCACCCCCTCCTCTCTAAATCACCATTCTCTCTCTCCCACTTTCCCTCCTTCCCTCTCACTCCCTCCTCTCTAAATCACCATTCTCTCTCTATCCCACTTTCCCTCCTTCCCTCTTTATGTCTCACTTATCCCTTTCTACCTCTCCCTCCCTCCAACCTCCCTCTCTCTCTTTACCTCTATTTCTCATTCTATCCTTACCTCTATACTCCATATCTCACCACTCTCTCCATCTCACTCTCCCTCCTTCCCTCTCTCCCTCCTATACCTCCCTCTCCCCTTCCCTCTCTACCTACTTCTCCCTCCACTACCTACCACTCTCTCTACCTCTCGCTCCATCCCCCCTCTTTCTCTCTTACTCTCTCCTTCCCTCTCTACTCTCTATCTCTCCCCCCTTCCCTCTCTACTCTCTTTCTCTCTCTCCCCCTTCCTCTCTCCCCTCATTTTATCTCATCTCACTCTCTCTCCCTCTCACACACACTCACCTATATCTCCTCCTTTCATCTCCCTCCATCCCTCCACTCTCTCACTCTCTCTTTATATATATATCATCTCTCTCTACATCTCCTTCCCTCTCTATTTATCTTATCTCTCTCTCTCTCTCTCTCTCTCTCTCTCTCTCTCTCTCTCTCTCTCTCTCTCTCTCTCTCTCTCTCTCTCTCTCCTCCCTACCTCTCCCTCCTTCCCCTCTCTACTTCTCTTTATCTCTCCTCTCTCTATGTCTCCTTCCCTATCTACCTATATTTATCTCCCCTATCCCTTTGTTTACCTACCTCTCCCTTCACCACTTTTTATCTCACCTATTTTTCCCTACCTACCTAGGGTTGAGGGATTAAGAGTTGAGGGTTGAGAGTTTAATGTATAGGGTAGAGGGTAGAGGGTAGAGGGTTTAAGGGTTGAGGGTTGAGGGTTGAGGGTTTAAGGTTGAGGGTTAAGGGTATAGGGTTGAAGGATTAGGTTTGAGGGTCCAATATATAGGGTAGAGGGTATAGGGGTTGATGGATTAAGGTTTAAGGGTTTACGGTTGAGGGTTGAGGGTTGAGGGTTGAGGGTTTAAGGGTTTAAGGGTTTAAGGGTTGAGGGTAGAGGGTATAGGGTTTAAGGGTTAAGGGTTGAGGGTTGAGTGTTTAAGGGTTTAAAGGTTGAGGGTATAGGGTTGAGGGATTAGGGATTAGGGTAGAGAGGGAGGGAAGGACGGAAGGATGGATGGAGAGATGGAGGGAGAAGTGAGATAGAGAGAAGGAGATAAGAGGAGGCAAGGATAGAGATATATGAGGGTTGAGGATCCAATGTATAGGTAGAGAGGGAGGGAAGGATGGAGAGACAGATGGAGGGAGAAGTGAGATAGAGAGAAGGAGAGAAGAGGAGGGAGGGATAGATATATATGAGGCTTGAGGATCCAATGTATAGGATAGAGGGTTGAGAATTGAGGGTATGGGGTTGATGGTTTAGGGTATTGGGCTCAGGGTATAGGGTTGAGGGTAGAGGGTTGAGGGTAGAGGGTAGAAGTTTTAAGGGTTTAGGTTTTAAGGGTTTAGGTTTGAGGATTTAGGGTTGAGGGTAGAGAGTTTAGGGTATAGGTTTAAGGGTATATGGTTGAAGGATTAGGGTTGAGGGTCTAATGTATAGGGTAGAGGGTATAAGGGTTGAAGGTTTAGGGTTTAAGAGTTGAGGATTGAGGGATTAAGGGTTGACGGTTGAGAATTGAGGATTAAGGGCTTAATGTATAGGGTAGATGGTAGAGGGTTTAAGGGTTTAGGGTTTAAGGGTTTAGGGTCAAGATTTCAAGGTTGAGGGTATATGGTTGATGGATTAGGGTTGAGGGTCCAGCATATAGGGTAGAGGGTATATGGGTTAACGGTTTAGGGTTAAGGGTTGAAGGTAGAGAGTTAAGGGTTGAGGGGTTAAGGGTTGAGGGATAAAGGGTTAAGGGTTGAGGGATTAGGGTAGAGAGTTTAATTGGGTTTAAGGGTTTAAGGGTAGAGGGTAGAGGGTATTGGGTTAAGGGTAGAGAGTAGAGGGTTTAAGGGTTTAGGATTTAAGGGTTGAGGGTTAATGGTTTAGGGTATAGGGTTGAGTGTTTAAGGGTTTAAGGTTTGAGGGTATAGGGTTGATGGATTAGGGAAGAGAAGGAGGGATGGATGGAAGGAGAGATGGAGGGAGAAGCGAGATACAGAGAAGGAGAGAAGAGGAGGGAGGGACAGAGATAGATGAGGGTTGAGGATCCAATGTATAGGGTAGAGGGTTTAGAATTGAGGGTATAGGGTTGATGGTTTAGGGTATTGGGTTGAGGGTATAGGTTTGAGGGATTAGGGTTGAGGGTAGAGGGTAGAAGGTTTAAGGGTTTGTGGTTGAGGGTTTTTGGTTGAGGGTAGAGGTTTTAGGGTATAAGTTTGAGGGATTAGGGTTGAGGGTCCAATGTATATTGTAGATGGTATATGGTTGAGGGATTAGGGTGAATGGTAGAGGGTATTGGGTTTATGGTAGAGGATTTAAGGGTTGAGGGTTGAGAGTTTAAGGTTGAGGGTAGAGGGTTAGGGTTGAGGGATATGGGTTGAGGGTAGAGGGTAGAGGGTTTAAGGGTAGAGGGTAGAGGGTTAAGGGTAGAGGGGAGAAAGATAGAGGGAGTGAGAGAGAGAGAGACTTGAGAGAGGGAGAGGGGGTAGGAGGGAGATACTTGAGATAGAGAGATAGGGATGGAGTGGGAGAGAGATGAGGGAGGGAGGTTAAGGGTAGAGGGGAGAGAGATAGATGGAGTGAGCAAGAGAAAGAGATTTGAGAGGGAGAGGGGCTAGGAGTGAGAGAGTTGAGAGAGAGAGGGATGGAGTGGGAGAGAGATATAAGGATGGAGGACATGGTGAGGGTAGAAGGCTTAAGGTTTAGGGTTTAAGGGCTAAGGGCTTCAGGGATTTAGGGTTAAGGGTTTAAGGGTTATGAGACTAAGGTTAAGGGCAGAGGGGAGAGACAGAGGGAGGAGTGAGAGAGAGAGAGAGAGGGAGGAGTGGGAGAGAGGATAAAGGAGGTAGGGTTATGGGTAGAGGGTAGAGGCTTAAAGGGTTTAGGGTTTAGGTTACATGAGGTGAGAGAGAGAGAGGGGGGTAGGAGGGAGGCTGAGAGAGAGAGAGGGAGGGAGTGGGAGAGATATAGGGAGGTATGGTTAAGGGTAGAGGGTAAAAGGTTTAAGGTTTAAGGGTTTAAGGTAGAGGGTTAAGGGTTTAAGGGTTAAGGGTAGAGGGTAAAGGGTTAAGGGTAGAGGGGAGAGAGAGAGAGAGGGAGTGAGTGAGTGAGAGAGAGAGATACCTAAGAGAGGGAGAGGGGGTAGGAGGGAGAGACTTGAGAGAGAGGGAGGGAGGGAGTAGGAGAGAGATAAAGGGAGGGATTGTTAAGGATAGAGGGTAGAGGGTTTAAGGGTTTAGGGTTTTGTAACATAGATTTTGGCACCACAAGACTCTCTAACACTTCGAGGGTTTTTCACCTAAAAGGAGAGAGGTAGGCCAAAATGGACCATATTAGCATTCAAAGATTAGTGCTAATGTGTGTTGTTCTAATTTGATGTGTGTGGAATGTGTTTAAGTTTTGGAAATGGATAAAGGAAGCTAACTAGTAATGCAAAAACTAGAAAATGAAACTATGTTTGAAAACACATAATGATATGCAAACATAAACTAAATGACCTAAGAAAGCTTATGAAACAAGACATAAAATTGTAAAACTGGAAGTGTGCACCTGGAGGCTAAAAAAGGATGGCATGAAGGTTTGGAAACCAAGGAAACCTAATGTAGAGGTCGAATGGGACACTTGTGCCAATCTGGGCGCCTTAGTCCAGTTTCTGTGAAAATCTGTCGGAACCAATTTCTGACAAGAGGGTACTCAAATCTACAAAAAACCCTTTTAGGTTCTGGCAATGGGACTAAGTCACCACTAAGTCCACTTAGTCCACTTCTAGGTTTCGTTAAATTTCAAAAACGTACTCTATATTACTTGATCTGCTCTTCTACTCCTAACAAGTTTCTAGATCTGAAAATGAAGAATCTGGTATGCAAGTGTTCTCCAAGCCTCTTTTAGGGTTTTGACCACCTTGAAGGGCTTTGACAAACTATTGAAGACTTTATCACCATTTTTTTTTTCCAAATCTGCACACAAAACCTGCAAATCACACTAAGAGGGAAAACTTGTTGAATGTTAGGGTATGGGGGTTTGCCTTGGTCAAACCCCTTTTAGATAATTAAATCAAATGAAGAGATAATGTAATGAAACATAAAATATGAGACAATGAAACTAGTACCTTTCCATGGAGATAGATCTTGAGTTGCTGTAACAATGGAGATTTAGCCCTTGAGTGCTTTGGAAAGATGTCTTGATGACTTAGAATGCAAAAACCATAGCTTGCTCAAGAGAAGAATGATGGATGAGTGCTTGAGAAGATGGATGGCTTTAAAATGGGCTGTAGGAGATAGTTTTCTTGCTAGATTAGGGTTGAAATTAGGGAAAAGCCCTTATTTATACATGTTGCTCCCTAATTTCTTAAAAATACAACCTCACAGGTCGACCTTAGGGTTTAGAAGACAAATTCCCACAAGAAATTAAGATTAAATTTGATTTTTAAGCCACATGGGACTAAGTCGCCCAAGGTGGTGACTTAGTCCACTTAGGCAATTTTAAGTGGTTGTCGGGGATTAAAATATGATTAATAATGTTTTTCGGGATTATCTTCTGAAACACACTAAAGTAAGACCTATAAGTGCATTAAGGGGCCAATTTAACATAAGAAAGGGTTAATTTAGTGATGACAAGCCTAGGAAAGTGTGAGAGTTTGTTACAACTCTTTACAACACTCTAAAATAAGGCTTGGAAAAGGGGTTAAAAGAGGTCCAAAATCCATAGGAAAGGCCCAAATGAGCGAAAAAGTGTCAAGGCTACACTTTTTGGCCACACATTTAGCCCCCACTTTAGTGAGAGGATGAACTTGTTTCAAACTCACACTAAAGTAGCCCAATGGAGATGGTGAAGAATGAAAAAGATGAAGAACGTGGTCAAGCCCCTAGGGTTCAAGATTCTAAGTCAAATTGACATACATGCAAGAAGACACATTCAAGGGTGAATGGTATCTAGCCAAACAAGATGCATGATCATGCGATGACAAGAACTCGAAGGAAGAGAGGAAGGAAAGCAAAAAAGGTTGATCAAGCTTCGACCATTTGTCCAGCTAGTTGTGGATCAGATCTAGGTTGTTTGTCCAAAAATAAGTGTATACTCACTCTAGTGCGATGAGAATTTTGGTTGTCTGTCAGGTGAGAAGGCCCAAAAGGTGAGAAACATACACACAGCTGGTATGCACTCACACACATGCAAGTGGCTATGGGGAAAGTCATGTCGCTGGTTGGGCTTCCCACTAAAACCATACCAAATTTATACCTCCTGATAACTTCAATAAGGTTCCACAAAAGAGAATGATGTTTGATGGTGTAAGGAATGTTCAAAGATATTTTTCTTAGTTCGTGCAATGTCTCAATCTTAAGGAACATCAAGCGTAATGTCACCAAGAGAGGAAAAGTGCAAATGGACTCATCTTGTTTGTAAGAGAGGAAAAGCGCAAATGTCTCATCTTGAGGAATATTGTACCTAATGTTTCCAAGAGAGGGAATTGCAAGAAAAATAAAATCGCACAATGAAATGTGAGTGTTGATGTATGCCCCCACTTTAAAGCAGTTTCTAATACCATTACTATGAGAAATTGCTTTAAAGTAGAAGAAGGAATTAGAGCTTATTCAAAAAGCCCTGTGCCAAGTCATATGTTTTTGAGAAGCTACGTCATGAAAAAGATAGTATGTCACATGCAATTCAACTTAAGACATGTCATCCACATCCCAAGCTTGCTCTTAAATGTTCATGAAAGGTTAACGACTAGCCAAAAGAGACAACGATGAGTGACATACGATGACAAGGCTAACTAACCCCGTGTCCCCATTTAGTGCAGAACAAGAGTGAGCTGAAAGGATTGAGGAGATGCAAGGTTAAGTGAAAATCAGTATCAATTACAGGAATGTTGTGTCCCCACATAAGGGAGAGTATCAAACTCCTCAATATGTTGAATTTTACAACTCAAGGGCCTGCATTCATTAGTGGAATTATCATGGACATGGTGGTAGGCACAAAAGGAATGTTTGTTGTAACATTTCTTTTGAGTTCATGGAGGAAGGGAGATCAAGTAATCTTGAAGGAGTCTCGACAAGATACCCTCTTGATCAAGGGTAGAAAGTGGTCCTTGATTTTGTAACAAGAAGTGTCTTGCTTAGTATAGGAGGTCATACTTACGCAAGGTACTATATATTATGAGATTTTATACACTCCTTTAGACCTGAGTGTGTAAAATTCAAATCAGTAGTGGGTTGTGAGATGATGTTGGTGTTAAGAAAAGAGTCCTTTGTTGGTTTTAATTGTTGCAAAGGATCACTTTCAAAGGTTGGTTTAGAAGGGTGATTTGGGATGGTGTTGATGTTGGAGGAAGGTTTGATGATTTTTATGAAAGGACAAAATCCAAGACCATGATGTGTTATTTGCGTGATAGGCTCGATAGGGTTGCGGATACCTTGTTCGGTAGCACCAAATTATTTTCCATTATAGCCAAGTTGTTTCATGATATCATAACCTTTTCCATAAATATTTTTAAGTGCTTTTGGATTGGGTGTTTGTTCATTGTTGGCTTCTTTGTCTAAAGTAGTTGAGGTGGATGCTTGTGAAGGATCAGCCGAGTCTTGTGTGGACAAGACTACATTTCCCTTTTTAGAGTCTTTATTAGTGATCTTGGATTCTCCTAGTAAAGGAGGTGTGTAGTCTAAGGAACCCCAATCATCAGCTAAGGGCATGTGTTGTATGGGTTCCACTTGTTTGGTGGGTGTTGAAGTGGTGAAGGGTTTGGATTTGTTTTTCTCAAGTTGTAAGACACTAAATGGCTTGGGATCAGTGTCAAGTGTGTAAACTTTGTTGTTGCAGATGTACTTCATCTTACGATGAAGAGTGGAAGGCACCCCATTAATCACATGAATCCATGGCCCGCCTAAAATAAGATTATATGAAAGGTCATGAGGCATAACATGGATCAGTGTGTCTAATGTGGCCATTCCAACTGTAAGAGGCAAAGTGATCACACCAAGTGGTTTCTATCCTACATTGTCAAATCCACTGATAGATAAAGAGGTAGGTTGAATGTTTGATTTATTGTTATGGAGCCTATCCAAGAGATTGACGCTACACACATTAATAGCAGAGCCATTGTCAACAAGGGTTTGCTTTATCCCTATACATTTGTATTGAGATATGATTATGAAAGCTTCAGATTGTTTTTGCACATCCAAAGGAGGGAGCTCACCTTGGTGGAAAACAATGTTAGCATTCAAGCCTTGAATCATATCTGCAATGTCATTCGTTTGCATAGTAGAAGGAATAGGAATTTTTGTAAGGAATTATGCATCATGTTGTGATAGTGAGGGGAAGCTTGGATAAGGTCCCATAAAGATATTTTAGCAAGAGTATTCCTTAGTTGGTCAACAAGCTCATACTCCCTAATGTATGAATTTAAGCGAGGGGTAGCAAGAAGAATGGGAGTGGATAAAGGTAAGGGTGTTTAAGTTGGTTGTTGTGAACGTGGGTTATTTCTTGTGTAATGTGTATGAGCAATGGTATTATGACTCAGTTGTTGCAACAGATTAGTCTTGGGTGGGTAAAGGATAAATTCAGGTTGAGATTTGTTTTAAGGTGGATAAAGGATGAGTTGAGGTTGAATAATATTAACGTCCCCTAGAGAAGGAGATTCAATGTTATCCTTGTCTTGCATCATGATATTCTCCCTAGGTGGAGAGTTTTTAGGAGAGTTACAAACCACATGTTTGTGAAATTGGAGGGTTGGTTCTTCTAAAATGACTTCATCACAAGTAGGGGAATGATCAATGATGGTATTAGTAATGGTGGGGTGATTAGGAGAGGATTCTATCTAATTTTTGAAGGTCTCATTCACTTGTTCCATACTATCTACTCTAGTAGGAGAACTTGGAATATGGTCACCACTAGCTTCATCATGAATAGGGGAGGCATCAAGAGAAGGACCACTATGATTTTTAAATAGATTGCCCCAAAGGGTAGGAGCATTAGGGAAGGGAGGGTCAAGAGTCTAAAGACTTGTAATAGGTATATCTTCTAACACTAAACTATCTTCTTCAAGTCTAGGGAAGATATTAGGAGAAGACAAGGTTTGAGTATCATGATTATCTACATTTACATGGATGTCCTATAATTTTTTCTTGAGGGATAGGAGGAGGAGGATGACAAGAAATAATTTCATGATCTTCAATGGTTGTGTCTTCTTTCACCAAGATACCTTCGTCACCAATGGGAGAGATATCAGGAGAAGAATAATTATGATTATCATGTTAGCAATGCTTGCATATTCTTGCGTCAAATATTTAGTGGATGAGCTAGAAGAGATGAAGTCATCAAGGGATTCATCTAACATGTCTAAGTCATCACAACTAAAAGGCTTGCTATCTCTAAGTTTAATAATGTTGTGAGTGGGTACATGTGATGTTTTTAATGTTGTGTTTTTGTTTTCTAAAGAATCTGATTGAAATGATCTAGGAACTAATGCAAAAAATGAAAATTACAAAAGTCTAATGCTATCCACAAGTACCAAGAATGATATTTCTACTGAATTAAAGGTAATAGAAGCTATGCAAACTTAAAATTCAATGTAAAGATAGGATGAAATGCAATTTTCAGTTTTCAAAGAACGTAATTTACTAATTACACTATGCAATGATCTAAAAATAAAATGTTGTAATCGCAAAATTGAAAATGTACAATGCATGAAATGAGCTAATTTAAGCTAAATTTAATGAAATTCATGTTACAGAAACACAACCAATTGATATAGGTATTTAATGGCACAAAATAGAAGCTTAAAAACAAGGTTTTCAACTTTGTAAATGACAGTTTCAAGGGCCTTAAGGGACTAAGTCGCCCAAGGTGGCGACTTAGTCCACCTAGTAATTTTTTTGAGAATTTGCAGAATATTTTGATGGATGTAGGTGATTTATGTGATGTATGATGTAGACCTAATATGAAAAGGTAGAATTGCAAAAAAATTATAATGATTGGGAATACAAAAATGCAACCTATATGCACTTTCACTAATGCAAAAGTTTGAAACCCTAGAATGCAAAATAAACAATGCAATGCAAACCTACGATGATAAAGAACTCCAAATCAAACAAGAGGGTGTAGGAATGTAGAGTTCACCAAAATGTAACATAGATTTTGGCACCACAAGACTCTCTAACACTTCTAAGGTTTTTCACCTAAAAGGAGAGTGGTAGGCCAAAATGGACCATGTTAACATTCAAAGATTAGTGCTAATGTGTGTTGTTCTAATGTGATGTGTGTGGAATGTGTCTAAGTGCTGGAAATGGATAAAGGAAGCTAACTAGTAATGCAAGAACTAGAAAATGAAACTATGTTTGAAAACACATAATGATATGCAAACATAAACTAAATGACCTAAGAAAGCTTATGAAACAAGATAGAAAACTATAAAACTGGAAGTGTGCACCTGGAGGCTAAAAAAGGAAGGATTGAAGGTTTGGAAACCTGGGAAACCTGATGTAGAGGCCGACTGGGACACTTGTACCAATGTGGGCGACTTAGTCCAATTTTTATGAAAATCTATCGAAACCAGTTTCTAACAAAAGGGTACTCAAATCTATAGAAAACCCTTTTAGGGCCTGGCAGTGGGACTAAGTCACCACTAATTCCACTTCTAGGTTTTGGGAAATCTGAAAGTGTACTCTATAGTCATTGATCTGCTCTTCTACTCCTGACAAGTTTCTAGATCCGAAACTGAACAATCTAGTATGCAAGTGTTCTCCGAGCCTCTTTTAGGATTTTGACCACCTTGAAGGGCTTTGAAAAATTGTTGAAGACTTTCTCACCTTTGTTCTTTTCCAAATCTACACACAAGACCTGCAAATCACACTAAGAGGGAAAACTTGTTGAATGTTAGGGTATGGAGGTTTACCTTGGTCAAACCCCTTTTAGATAATTAAATCAAATGAAGAGATAATGTAATGAAACATGAAATATGATACGATGAAACTAGTACCTTTCCATGGATATAGATCTTGATTTGTTGCAACAATGGAGATTCAACCCTTGAGTGCTTTGGAAAGATGTCTTGATGACTTAGAATGAAAAAACCCTAGCTTGCTTGAGAAGAATGATGGATGAGTGTTTGAGAAGATGGATGGCTTTAAAATGGGATGTAGGAGAAATTTTTCTTGCTAGATTAGGGTTGAAAATGAGGTAAAAACCCTTAGTTATACATGTTGTGCCCTAATTTATTGAAAATACAACCACATGGGCCGACCTTAGGTTTTAGAAGACAAAGTCCCACAAGAAATTAAGATTAATTTTTATTTTTAAGCCACATGGAACTAAGTCGCCCAAGCTGGCGGCTTAGTTCACCTGGGAAATTTTGAGTGGTTGTCAGGGATTAAAATATGATTAATATTTTTTGTCGAGATTGTCTTCTGAAACACACTAAAGTAGGACCTATAAGTGCATTAAGGGGCTAATTTAAAATAAGAAAGGGTTAATTTAGTGATGACAAGCCTAAGAAAGTGTGAGAGTTTGTTACAACTCTTTACAACACTCTGAAATAAGGCTTGGAAAAGGGGTTAAAAGAGGTCCAAAATCCATAGGAAATGCCCAAATGGGTGAAAAAGTGTCAAGGCTACACTTTTTGGTGACATAGATTTAAGGGTTAAGGGTTTAGGGTAGAGGGGATAGAGATAGAGGGAGTGATTGAGTGAGAGAGAGAGACCTAAGAGAGGGAGAGGGGGTAGGAGAGAGAGACTTGAGAGAGAGAGAGAGAGTGGGAGAGAAATAGAGGGAGGGAGGGTTAAGGGTAGAGGGTAGAGGGTTTAAGGGTCTAGGGTTTAAGGGTTTAGGGTTTAGGGTTAAGGGTAGAGGGGATAGAGATAAAGGGAGTAAGAGAGAGAGAGATACTTGAGAGAGGGAGAGGGGGTATGAGGGAGACACTTGAGAGAGAGATATATATGGTAGAGGGTTAAGGGTTAAGGGTAGAGGTTTTAAGGGTTTAGGGTTTAAGGGTTTAGGGTTAAGGGTAGAGGGGAGAGAGATAGAGGGAGTGACTGAGAGAGAGAGAGACCTGAGAGAGGGAGAGGGGGTAGGAGGGATAGACTTTAGAGAGAGGGAGGTAGTGGGAGAGATATAGATGGTATAGGGTTAATGGTAGAGGGTAGAGGGTTTAAGGTTGGGTTTAGGGTTTAAGGGTTTAGGGTTTAGGGTTAAGGGTAGAGGGAGAGATATAGAGGGAGTGAGTGAGAGAGAGACCTGAGAGAGGGAGAGTGGGTAGGAGGGAGAGACTTGAGAGAGAGAGTAGAGGGTAGAGGTCTTAAGGGTTTAGGGTTTAAGGGTTAAGGGTTGAGGGTTTAGGGTTAAGGGTAGAGGGGAGAGAGATAGAGGGAATCAAAGAGAGAGAGAGGGAGTTGGAGAGATAGAGGATAGAGGGTTAAGGGTAGAGTGGAGAGAGATAGGAGTGATTGAGTGAGAGAGAGAGAATTGAGAGAGGGAGAGGGGGTAGGAGGGAGAGACTT
>VCHN02000014.1:8264394-8361485 GCA_007115665.2 Sequoiadendron giganteum | reverse complement strand
AGAGAGAGGGAGGGGAGATATAGAGAAGTAGAGAGGGAAGGAGATATGGATGGAGAGGTAGGGATAGAGGGGGAGATGAGGATTTAGAGAGAGAGTTGAGAGAGATCAATAGAGAGAGAGGTAGGTAAGGAGAGGGAGGGGAAGATAAAGAGAACTAGAGAGGGGAGGAGAGAGGGAAGAAGAGGTAGGGATGGAGGGAGAGAGAGGTTAGATAAAGAGAGAGGTATTTAGGGAGAGGTGAGAGAGAGAGAAATAAATAAAAGAGGTAAGGGGGAGAGAGAGAGAGGTGATAGAGAGAAGTACAGATGTAAGGAGGAAGGTAGAAATATTGAGAGAGGGACAAAGAGAGGGAGAGAGAAAGAGGTATATAGGCGTAGTTTAGATACAGAGAGATATAGAGTAAATTTTGGTGGAAGAGAGAGGAGGGAGGGATAGGTAAAGATGGATAGTTGAGATGGATAGAAGGAGAGAGAGATAGGTAGATAGAGGGCAATGAGAGATAGAAAGAGGGAGAGGGAGAGGGAGAGAGGGGAGATAGAAAGAGGGATAGGGAGGGAGAGATAGAGAGAGTAGAGAGGGAGGAGAGATAGAGAGAGGTGATAGAGAGGAGAAGTAGAGAGGAAGAAGGTGAGATATTGAGAGAGAGGAGGCAAGGAGGGAGAGAGAAATATGTATAGAGGGACAACTAGGTAGAGACAAGTAGATATGAAAGGAGAGATATAGGGAGAGTTAGGGATGGAGAGAGAGGTGAGACAAAAATAAAGAGAGGTCTAGGTAGATATAGAAAGGAGGAGATAAAGAGAAGTATAGAGGGAAGGAGAGAGGGGGGAATAGGTAGGGAGGGAGAGAGAGAGGTGAGAGAGATAAGAGAGAGGAGGGAGGGATTGGTAGGGAGAGAGAGGTGAGATAGAGAGAAAGAGAGTAAAGAGGGAAGGGGAGAGAGAGAAGTGAGATAGGTGATAGAAATGTGTGATGGAGAGAGAAGTAGAGAGGTAAGGAGGAATGTGGAGAGATTGAGAGGGAAGGAGGGGGGGAGAGAAAGAGGTATAGAGGGATAGGTTAGATAGCGAGTAGTAGAGAGAAAAGGTGGGTGAAAGGAAGAGAGAGAGGGGGAGAAAGAGAGGTGAGATAGAGAGAAGTAGAAAGGGAAGGAGAGAGGGGGAGATAGAGAAAATTAGAGAGGGAGGGAGGGAAGGAGAGAGAGGTGAGATAGAGAGAACTAGAGAGGGAAGGAGAGAGAGAATGGAAAGATAGAGTAGAGAGGGAAGGAGAGAGAAAGAGAGAGGGAAGCAGAGAGTGAGAGAGAAAGAGGGGAGGAGAGAGGGATAGGTAGGTATAGAGAGAGGTGATATAGAGAGTAGAGAGAGATATATAGAGATAAAAGGAGAGGGAGGGGAGATAGAGAAATGTAGAGAGGGAAGGAGGGAGGGAGGGAGATAAATATTAGAGAGGGAAGGAGAGAGAGACATGGATATGTAGAGACATAGTTCTTGAGCTCAAGGGAGAGAGTGTCAGATAAAGGGATGGAGATAGTGAGAGAGAAAGAGGTCTAGAGAATAAGAGATGAAAATGAGTGAGATTGAGAGAGAAACATGAAATTTAACCTCCTGATTACTAAAATTTGACCTCTTGATTATTGAAATGTGACATGTTGATTAGTGAAATTGACTAAGTCTAAAAAATTTTTAAATCTTCCAAAAACTAGAATTTGCATTATAACTCCTATAGATCTGAAACCACTCTCAAACATCTTGAAACTATATGTTGATGGTGTTTTCTACACAGCAACAACTTAGATAGAATATAATATCCTATCTCTCTTGAAAGGCAAATCTCTATGGAAAAAGAGATAACCCCAAGGTCTCTAATGTCAGGTTTTGACAATGCAGTAAAACAACTCAGTGATACATGTGAAAATGCTGGTAATCACAATGGGACCTTACTACGAGCAACACTGGATTTCGAATCTTTTCAAATATAGACACTAAATTGATACTTTGAAACTTGATTGGAGCCCTGATAATAAAGAAACAACAAAAGATAAAGGTTTCAGAGATACTCTTAAAACTACTTCTAACCCTAAGATTGGAAATGCAAAAGGATAAAATGCTTAAAATGGACCGATCTCTCATAAACTATTTTTTGCTTGAACTAGATGAATCTGCAACTCCACAGAAATAGTCCAATCTTCTAAGGTATTTAAAGATTTTCAAATCATAAACATTCATTCAATCAATCTTATAGCAATTGATGTGAAAAAACCTTCACAATTGAACTAAGCACAAATATAAGTCTAGGCTAAATTTGCAAAGTAGCTAATAATCAGCTAACTGCAAAAAGTATGGACTAGAGATCGCTGCAAACATTCCAAACATGAAACCCTAAGCATTACCAAAATCACTTGACCATAAATATTAAGCAATTTGAAAGATAGAATAACAAGAACCCTGCCAGATGAAATTCCAAAAGATAGATACCAAACACAATATCCCTCTTATATTAAATCATCCAAAAAATAGCAACAATTCCAGTTTTCTGTTACAACATTTGCTTGAAAATAAACCCTAACTTGCTCTAATATCACTTAACTATTTCTCCTGATCTACCTATCCTTCTATATCTATTTTCTAATCTCTATATCCCCAAATGAGGCAACATGCCCGTTTTTATAGAGAATCCATAAGATAGGTCGGCCCAAATTATAATTTACAATAAAAACATGACCTACAAGAGGTCAGCCTAAAAGATATTCGAACACATGAAATGTGCCATTGGCACTAATTTCATCCAAAACCGCCAAGATATCAAAAGGTCGGCCCAATACATGTGAACTAATGGGAAGCACAAATATCAATGTCACCCTATATAGTCACTCCCAATCCTTGTCGTTAGCTTTATCTTCTTCACCATGTACGGCCAGCAGGACCCTATCCAACTCACAAACAAGTGGCACAGGCAAAACCCTAATCTTTCTCTCAAGAGTTTTGATATCTTCTCTTGCCTGCCTAACTGTACCATCCCAGTTGGCCTTGTTGGTCAAATACCTATCAATGACTACAATATAAGTTGCAGCATCATCCAACTGATGTTCAGTAACTGGCCTTTCGCTGACTGGAGAATACACATCCCTCCACCATTCTCTAATTTGCTTCAAACTAAGATGTTTTGGAGCAAACTTCTTCCTTCCAGTCATGACCTCAAAGAATGAAATACACCTATCATGAACACCAATCAGAGCATCCTCAATTTGCCTCGCTTGTTTGTGGATCTTTTTCAAGGCCTTCTGCCTCATTTGCAGGATTTCAAACCATTCCCAAGGTTTGAAAACTCTTGGAAAAGGAAGAATCCCACACTGTACTAATTTATCCTCAGTAAACCCCATGATTGTTGTAGTCTTTTGCAGCAGGAGGTTAGTATCCACATTATCTTGTGCCAATGCAGCCTTCAACCAATCAATTGACCTCAGTGCATCCCCTCTAGTGGACAATATTCCCTTAATGGCATCATCTCCCTTAACTTGGACACCCTACAACCAGGTAACTACAGCATGTGAGGTGCCCTTCATCTTTTCTAACTCAGAAATTATCTCCTGGGGTAGGAATCCTATAGCAGAAGAGGAGGAGCCAATAGCTTGCAAAGGTTTCATCAACTCTTGCAAGTATTTCCTTAGTTTTTCATTCTCCTTCTCCAGCTCATGCCTAGTTTGTACTTCTTTCTTCAATCTTCCCACAATCACTGCACTGGAACCCTCATACTCTTCAATATCCTGCTCCACAGTAGCATGTCCCAAATCAACAATCTACACATTATAGTCTTGGGCAAGCACATTGTCCCTATCTTTGTTGGGAGCAGGGGTAGCAATATAGGCCACCCAGTTACCTGATCCATCCCTTTCAATTCGGGATAAAACCCTTGCTTTCTTTTTGGTCTTTTCCCTCTCTACATTAGCCATGAGAGCATCCCAATTGGGAGGAGCATCTTCCACTATTACAATTTTTCTCTTCAATTCCCTCTCAAGCCAATCTAGAATAGTAGACCCAGTAGGCACTGTGTCCTATTTATCTTGTTCTTTCTCCTGTCGATCAGTAGTTGCATCTTTCTCAACCCTTGGACTTCTACGAACATCCACAGTTGGGTTCTCTTCCTGTTGTACCTGCTCTTCCACAACAACCTTCACTAGTGAAGGGGCCCTAGCTGGTATTTCCTCCTCCTTTTGAGGAGACCTGCCTACTTGTTCTTTTGTAGGAGAGTCCATGTATGCCACCAAGGGAGACTGTATCACCCTATCAATTTATGCCTCTGCATTAAAGAGGTCTCCCTCTTGGAACTGTTCCTCACCCAAATTCTTAGGATTTTCATCCTTTTTTGGTTCTCCCCGTACGCTACCAGCATCCTAAGGAATGTAGGGACTTACTTGTTCAACAACAGGGATACTTACTAAAACACTCTCTTTGGTTATAGTATCCCTTGGGGAAGGAGTCCTTGACATCCTCATGTAGACCTGTGTCTTTTCCCCTGAGCTTTCCACCTCTACCACTGGTGGCTCAATTTCCCCGTCAACCTTAGGGACTTCCTTCACCTTCTGGGATGTCCTTGTAACTCTTCTCTTCTTCATCAGTCCATGAACACTTTCAACCTCCTCTTCCTCTTGGTTCTTCTCAACTTCCTTCTTAGAGGCATGCTTCCTCTTTTTGGCAACAGGCCTCCTCTGTTTTCCTACCTCTACAGCCTTTTTAGCTTGCACCTCCCTTACCTATATTTTGAAAGGAGAATCCACCTTCTCCTTGCCCTTTGGATCTGGTTCAAGTGAAGCCTCAGAAGCAGAATGAGACTCTAAGTCTCCCATAAGCTCATAGGTGCATGGAACACCCTCGCTCTCCAGCTCCAGCATTTTGTGCTTCAACCACATTTTGGTGTATTTAATCACTGGGGCCATAACCTGATCTAAATCAATCTTTTCCTCTTCTAACCAGTCAACTTCTCCTACTGGTTTATCCTTTACTGCCTCATAAACGTGACCCTAGATCACATTTCCATCCTCTTCCACTTGGTCTAGGATGGCTTTTACATTATATAATCTCACCAAATCCACTGGCAACCTAGAGAATCTTTTCTTTCTCACCTCGAACTCATCAGCAAGGTTAATCCAGTAGTCCTCAATATGAGCCTTATGGCTATAATCCCTGTTGGCCTTCCTCTGAGCCTCACTAGTAACATCAAACCTTGCTCGCTTAGAATGAAAAGAGAGCCCAAGAGTACCCATCTCCTCCTCTGAAGCATGAGAAAACTGAATGGAGGCACAAACTTCACCCATTCCTATCTTCAAAGGAAAATCATTCCCAAAACCTGTCTTATGCATTTCTCCCTTTACAACATTGTCAAAGTCATAGATTTGTCTAGTGACTTCCAACAATACAACATGATCAGTGGGATATCTGGGGAGTCTGTAGGGAGGCCTCTGAAAACCATCAATTCTGATATATGAGAAGGTTGGGAATTGGATAAACCAGGCTCCATATCTTCTTATCAACTCTTTTTCCTTATCTGAGATTCTCACATGCTCTGCACCTTGGAGCAGTCTGGTAATGTACATTGTGAAGGAATCATTCGACCTTTGGTAGCTTCCACCAGTCAAGTGCAACTATGGATACACTTCATAGATAGCATCCTGTCCAAAAATACCCCTAGTGTTCAATCCTTTGTATGGATGAAGTCTGGCCAATGAATACACTAGGTAAGAGGTCATAGTGAAAGTCTTGGTCTACAAGACATTGCACAACTGATGATGGATCATATTATTGATAACACCTGCCCAATGATAGTCAATCCCTTGTTCCATTTTGGCAATCACATTGAACATCCAGGTTTCAAAAACACCTGCACTCCTCAATCATATCAACCTGCTGAGAAGGGAGATGGCATTGTAATACTCCCTCTTGAACTTCAACCTGAATAATTTCTTAGGCAATTTAGAGAAATGAAATTTAGGCTTCTCTAGCCAAGAGTTGATCACCTGTTGAGATTTGAAAATTTTCTCCTCATAATATTTCCTAGCAACCTCTAGGTCGAAGCCCACCACATGGGACCTATCGGGCATGTAAAGGTTGCAGCAATGGCCACAGGACTGAAGCCAACAAGAATCCTTCCTTGGAGATTGATTATTCTCTGTGTCCCACTATCATAATTTCTGGCACACTCAAGCACCAACTCGTAGCACTCCACTATAGAAGGGAAACCTGCCACATGATCCAACCCAGACTCCACCATTCTCCTTGCCAACAAAGGAGGGTTCGGTGCTAACATCTCAGCCTTGAATTCCTTGTAGTCCCACATGCCTACGTTCATATCTGTGATTCCTGACCAAATTGAGGTCAACTTGCTCTTAGGAATTCTGCTCTTTATATCTAACTTAACTTTTTCTGCATCTAAGATGGTAGAAGCCTCTGCATCGGGATCAGTTGCCTTTCCCTCGCCTCGACCAACAACATTCTATCCTGATCCTACCTGAAAACACATAAAAGTAACCACAATCATATCCATAAGAAGCAACAATTGTAGAAAGTCATTACCTCAAAATTCGGGATTTAGCTCCCCTCGCGGATTCTACACTGGGAAGGATTTTCGGGAAAATCCGGACCAGGCAGATTCCAGCAAACCAAACATACAAAATCCCATAACATCATTTAAACTCAATAATTAGCCAAGGGAAATCGTTAAAAAACACTTAGCATAAGCTCCTTAAATCAATCAAATAGATTACCAAGAAAACCACCATTTATAATCATCAAACTCAGCATTTCCCAAAAAAACCCGGAAGAATCCGCCAGAGACGGATTTTGGCGAAATTAGTAATAGTTACAAATAACTCAAGAAAAATGAAGAGACATGGACAATTCAGGAAAATCCAGATGGAACGAATTTTGGTAAAATCCAGGTGTAACAATATCAAAGCTCGAAATCGGTAAAACAACCCAACCGCGGACCTCGAGAAAATCCGAATGGAACGGATTTTGGCAAAACCAAATGAAATCCGATAGAAAGTGATAAAAGAAGAGAAGATAGAAAAATCGGGGAAATCCGGGGGAAGCGAAATTTCGTGAAGACCTCGAAAACTCGAACCTATCTACATCTTCGCTAACTTCACCAAATCGATTCAAATCACTCTGGATCCAAATCAAAACTCTAAAACCAACTCAACCCAGGACCTTGATGAATAAAACGTGAACTAAGGACACTCTTCACAGAAATTTGAAGAGGATTGGCCCTGCCCTAGGTTAGGAACCCTAAATGTCTGCCATGAAAGCATAGACGACTCGCCTATACACCAGAATGGAAGTTTGAAACCACAGCAAGCCAATGCCCAAAAAAGAAGCAACACCAAACTAAAACGCTCACGCCTGATCAATAAAATCGGACTGGTGTACTAAATGAAAACCCCAAAATGCCCAATGATGACGCGCACCCAGAGGAACCAATAAACCACAAAGGACTCCCCAAGCAAACAAAGAAAATTCATTAAAATCAACAGAGAAAAGGGCATATCTACATACCATGGAAGCGCAAAGGTTGTGATTGATGAAGCCGACAAATAACCGTTTAATGCAAACCGGATACAATCCACATACAGGAAATGCAAACACATAGTCCAATGGCTTTGAAAATCTAGATATCCAGCAAAACACCAAGACACAAGCCCAAATGATAACAAATGCACAAACTCAAATGATCAATTACTTCTCAAATAATCAATATATCAAAGCCCCAAGACCCTCAAACAAACGCCATTAATGCATTCGACAAGACAGCCACGGCCACAAAAAACCTTCGAGGATGCAACAGTGCTACGGACTTCGGGGATTCGACACTGCCATGGACTTCGGGGAAATTCGAGATGTGCAGACTTTCCTGAAAGCAATGCAAAAAGTAGCAATTTCGGACATTAGGAGGAAACCGGGAGAATCCAGCCCAGGCAGATTTTCCCAAAAATAGTGAAAAACCCGAGATAAAGTGAAAACTTCAGATTTTCAATATATTCCAAAAGTATGCCACCTCAATTGGAAAAATGGACATTAAAGCACAAACCCAAGCAAGCAAAAACCCCCAGAAAAGAAGGGCCAAAACACCAAAAAGCGAAAAAAGAGGGTCCCCACCTTCAGTGGGGCGTGTGTGCAAAAATTGCACAACACTATATACATGAAATATAACTTAGACTATAAGAAAGTAAATGTTCATATGTAAATTTCAAGTTATATTTAAATTTTTATTTCATGTATATAGTTTCCCTGGAAAAGATAGAGAAAATCAAAGAGCTTAGAAAAATGCACTCCAAAAGTCATGAATGACATTTGCCAAGCGCCAAATTTGGCGCTAGCCAAATGAAGCAACCCATTTTCCAAGCGCCAAATTTGGTGTGCACCAAATAGGTTGCATTGGGAAATACCAACCCAATGGGCTGGATTTTGCATTGGGCATCCGACCCAAAGGTTTGGACAACCATTTCATGCAAAAGACGTGATTTTTTGAAATGGTGCCAAATTTTCTCATATTTTTGTCTATGCTCTCCATCTCATTTGCATGTATTTAAATGCAAGTTTATAAAAAGACCATGATATCATTAACCTCTCTCTTAGCTATCTAAATATATAATTATTTTTTTGTTTTGACTAAGTTAAGGTTTTGATCCATAGCTTCTATTGTAAATGCTTTCGTTTTTTGTCAAAAACCAACATGTGCTAGTTTTAGGATAGATTTTTACTCGTTCATCAAAACACAAAACAAATTACATTTTTTGAAACTAGACTCCATTCTACACATGATGAAAAAAATTCAATTTTTGATTAGTTTTCAAAAAAATTAAGGGGGAGCACGCTCAAATTTTAGCTTTTCTGGATGTGTCCACTTTGAAATTTCATAAAATATTATATATTCATTAAGAAAATTATCCGAAAGAACAAGGATAAACTCCATGGTGTTAGCTAATTTCTCACTGTTCGGATTTTTGAAATTCTAAAAATAAGTTAATCAAAAAGGGGGGAGCCCTCAGGTGTTATGTTGTTTTTTTTTTTTTTATAAACACAAGAGCTTTTTTTGAGACCCTTAATCTTCATTAATTTAAAAAATAATTAGTAGCTTAGAAACTAGACTCAAAGAACTTCAACTTTTGTTCTTGCTACATCTTGAAATTTTGAGCATAACTATCTTCATTTTCTTGTGCAAATCAAATTTTGTTGATTTCAAAAAAAAAAGTGGCATCTTAAGAGCTAAAATTGTGTCACAGATCCATGCACTTACCCACTTCAAATGATCTTCAAGTCTTCAACCTAAATCTACAAACACAAACATGCAAGAGAGGAAAAACTTGTTGATTTTTAGTAAATGGGGGTTTGCTTTGGCCAAACCCCTTGTTGGTAATTAAACCTTAAAATAGAATGGAATAATGGAGGGAAATGATGAATGAACAAAGTGTTATGTCACAACTCACCAAACCCTTGTGACAAGGTGCTACAAATATGCTTCAAATGGTTGCAATGGATGTGGTTCTTGACTCCTTCTTGAATGATATAGATCTTGTATGAAACAGTTGCTTGAATCATAAACCCTACATCACAATTGTTAGCACAACAACAAACATGATGCAACAATATCCTTGATATGATGCTTGAATCTTGATGATGGCTCCAAATGCTTGAATAATTGCTCATCTCATAAACTTGCCTTAGGAATGAATACTCAAGTTGCTAGATGAGAAATGAGTGAATGAACCTTGTATTTATACTTATCCATGCTTAATATCCTAAAATTACACACAAACAAGCCAACAAATGAAATCATTAATTAAAGGAGGCTAAATCCCGCTAAAATTTGAAATGAAATCTCAAAAAAAAATTTAAAGGGGACTAAGATGCCTTAGGTGGCATCTTAGTCCCAAGTCCTGAAACTTGGGGCATAGACTCCAAAAAGGGATCCATTTAAGGTCCACTTGAAATCAGGGTCCCAAGACCTTTGGGAGGCAAAGATGCCATAGGTGGCATCTTAGTCCCGACCCAAAAATTAGGGACACTCAGATAAAATCATTAAATTATCATTTATCCTTTAAAGTTTGTCGGGATTAACCAAAAAAAAGATGTAGTTCATTGGGATTTTGGATGTAAAATAGGACCAATTAACACATAAATAAAGTAAGGTAGGCCCAAACAAGTGAAAATGCAAGGGTATGCATTTTCCTACACTACATTTAGCCCCCACTTTAGTGAGAGGATGAACTTGCTTCAAACTCACACTAAAGTAGCCAACCACGCAATCAAGAGGGGTTCAAATGTATAAATGTTAGTGAGATAGGATGACAATAACCAAGAGGGTGGTTAAGCCCCCAGGATCAAGATCCTATGGAAAACCAACATAGGCACAAAGGGGCACACTTGCGGATGATATATGAAGCCAAAACCAAATTGAAAACATACACCATCAAAGATAGAAAAAGGAAAAACAAAAACAAAAAGGAAATGGAAAAATGCTACGAATCAAGCTTCGACTGGCCGTCCAACGCAATGTGGATTGGGTCTAGGTTGTTTGTCCAAAAATATTTACAAGTGGAACACATTGTCCATTATGCAAACAAAAACGCATGCTCACAAGGGCTAGTGAAGCTAGTTGTTCACTAGGTGAGCCCCAAGAGGTCCATATCAAAGTCATACCCCCATGACTATGATAAGGACAAAAAGAAAATGCACGCTCACAAGGGCTAGTGAGGCTAGTTTTTCACTAGGTGAGCCCCAAGGAACCATATCAAATCCATACATCCATGACTTTAATTGTAGACACCTAAAAATGACTTAGGCCTGCGACCACTATTTTACCACCTTTCGCCATGACATGGTTATAACTCTGTAATTATGTTTCTAACCCACATTCAACTATTAATTAAATAATTTATAATTATTTAATTAATTCATGGTCTTTCATTCTTCATGATTATTAAACAATTAAATAATTTATAATTATTTAATTAATTCATGGTCTTTCATTCTTCATGATTATTAAACAATTAAATAATTTATAATTATTTAATTAATTCATGGTCTTTCATTCTTCATGATTATTAAATAAATAAATCTTATTTATTTATTTAATGTGTCACTAGTTATCAAAGTCTTCTTACAATTAAATAAAGTCTCGTTTATTTAACTAATCCTTATCACTAATGTCCTCTTGATTATTAAAATAAGTATATTTTAATATATTTATTTAATATGTCATTAATTCCTAAATCCTCTCATAATTAATTAGATTCATTAATTTATTTAATTAATTAACTGCCTCTTCTAAATCAAATGATTATTATTAATTATTTAATTGCCTTATGTGACATTTCCCTCTTTTTAAATAAAGCAATTTATTTAAAAATGACTTCACATTGTTAATTGATTCTTCTTTTAGTAATTAATTTCAAAAATCAATTACTCATTATCTCACAAAATCCATATTTTGAATTAATTTATTCAAAATGGAAATATTCTTCTACAAATCAAGTAATTGCTAAAATTACTGATTTTCTAAAATATCATCCCCTTATCTTCTGAATTTTACTAATTTCATCTCATTGTCACATTTATTCTCCACCATTGATTTAATCACTTAAATTAAATCTTGTCCACACATTTTGGGTTCGTTGCCCTAACCCTAATTGAGAGTTGTCAACTTGAATCTTGACCATTGATTCTAGGGCATTTCTCAATCTCTCATCCCATCTGTCCGTTCAAGATTGCATTTTCTATAAAATGACAATCTTGATCTCATTTTTGGGATCGATCATTATTATCTCTTAGCATATTTATAATCTCATTATTTTCAATTATCATATCATCTTAAGCTTCTTGCATTTAGAATTAATTTTTTTGTGCAACATCATATTTTCAAAATTCCTTCAAAGGATCTGTTTAGGACTAGACATTTTAGAGTTTTGCTCACACACAAGCTGAGGGAACTCTTCATCACAGCAAGCTTAAGGAGGTACAATGGAAGTAAATCATGGAGGAGAGAAGATTGGGTGAGACTGTTCTAGTTTCAATCATTTTCTCTTTTTATCCCTAATGTATTTCATTGTTTGTTGGATTTAATATATGCATGCTTTATTAGACTAACAATCTGTTTTGCAGAAATCCATCATTACATTGGTGAACCCGACAATCTAACACGTTTTTGCAGGTTTTTGTACGACCTCGAAATCTATTTTGCAGGTACAGGAGTACGGAACGACACAACCACAAGCCTACGCGATGCAAGTACTATGTCGCACCGCATTTATGATCATGAAGGATGCATACACTCTGTCGTGACACATACGAGAGCTAGAATGACACATTCAATAGGATGTGACGCATTTGACATACCTAAAAACCGCATCCGCTCTGACGAGCTGCAAATGACTAGTTATATTTTGTTTTTTATTTTGTTTTCTGGATCCGACGCGACCGCTACTAGTTTCTCTTTTTGATGGGATTAAAATGAACCAACCCTAGGATAGACATTTAATTTGGAATTTATCAACCCTAGGATAGACATTTTAATTTGGAAATTATCAATCCTAGGATAGTCACCAAATTGTTTATTTTTGTTTGGTTGAAATGAACCCCATGCTTGTTGTGAAGCAATATCTTCACTTAGAGTAGAAAATTTTCATTTGGGTTTAAAACTGAACAACTTGTCTACTGTGATTGATTGGGTAATAAATATATGCTCTCCCCTTTACTGGGTGACCAAAAAACCAGACTTGCCCATTTTCTTTATGCATTTTACTGCTTTTCTTAAATCCTTTAGAAGGCCTGTCGTAGTGGGAAAAAGTACTCACCCTATGGGAACGACCTAAGTGGGAACAACCAAAGCCAGGTTTTCCAACCCACTATAATCAAAAGTGAATTTTGGGGAAACCCATATTCAACGGAAGTAGGCAAGAAAACCATCCCCAAAGTCTTTGTTCTAAATATTGGGAGGTCTCCTGAGGGAGTTTATCTATTGCCACGCCGAATGGAAACCCTTACTAAGAACCATAGTGTAGAAGCCAGCCGTGTCAGTATCTAGAAATTGTTTCAATCACGGTGCAAGGGGAGGGAAGAATCTCCCCCCAAGACACTCACCATATAAACACCACGGATTTTTTGCTCAGGGGATTCGGTATCCACTTTCGTCACCTTGAGTACGCACCTGGAAAAGAAAAAAATATGGGCGCCCTTTAGGGGGTGACACGGCTGTGTGAGTCGACGCAATTTTAAGATGTGGGTTGTGATTGTTATGTGACCCTTTGACTATTAAGAGTGAGTCTACTTGAAATGTCTTTTTTGTTCAAATACCAGTGCAAACAAAAAAGGGTCATGCTTGACCTTTGAACATACACTCAATGTTTTAGTTTCTATGTGTTTGCCTACTATTTTCAAACAAACTTCAACAAACTGAACATCAACAATCTGGGTCAAAAACTTGTCAAATCTGCAAAGCTGTTTTCCAAAAAAAAAAAAAAAAATTAATGCGACGCAATCGCTCTGTTAAACCGCAATTGCCATATCTTGAGCCGCATTCGCTCTAATGGGTCGCATTTAAAACATCCTGACCCGCATTCACTCTGATGAGCCGCAACTGAAACACACAAAGCCGCATTTGCTAGTATCAACCCGCATTCACCAGACTGTTTCACAATCGACACTTTCTGAACCGCATTTGCCTTTGTGAGCCGCATTCGCTATGATGCATTTACGAATAATTTCAAATCACCTTCTCACTGTCAAAACTGAAAGTCCACAACTTATCTTTAATCCAATCAAGTCTTCCTTCACTGTTACAGTTCAAACCAGACTCTGAATTGCTCAAATTTCATCAAACATTGCATTATAGGAACCATTTTAGGCTCACAATAGGTTTCTGTTGGCTTTCCATTACTTGCATTATTAACTTCACCATCTCCTTAGACACTTACTTTTGCAGATTATAGGAGTTGAATCTTACCATTCATTCTCAAAACTTTGCATTCAATAGTAGGTTATCATTGGACCCAATTACCTTTGTCACTTTGTCAAAACTTTTGTGAATTATTTCACACTCAAGTCTAGTGTGGAAACTTCACTTTGTCCTCTTTATAGTCCTTTTATGGTCCATTGGTCTTTCAAACTTGAATCATTGCAAAAACTTTGTTTGCTCAAGTTTTCCTCTTTAAATCCCTCAATAGTAAGTACATCTTAGGCTCCCTTAATTGCATATCATTTAGCATCTCCATTTTTAGTATCACACCATTGGCATTCACAAGTCTTTAGCCTCATTTTGGTCTCACTTCCATTTCATAGCGTTCTTTAAAAATCCAAAGAAACCAAAAACATAGTGTCATACTTAGATCATTCTCTCCACCATCGCAAGTTGAGCAAACCTTGTATGGTTGAAACTAGATTGCAGAAAAAGAAAAGACTCGTGGATTCTTTTAGACAAGAAACCAACTTTTTTGAATTCACAACTAGCATGGATTCATTCCCTAATGCCACGAACAATCCTTGTTTTGACATAGGAAATTCCAACATCAATCCTTTCAGTGAAATGAACATCCCACCATCTCCATCACATATTTTTGAACCATTTATCCTAAGAGATCAAAATGGGGAAGTCTTTGAAGAAGACTTATTAGTTGTTTCCCAACATCTAGAAGTTGTTGCTTTTGTAGAAGAAGTAGTCTTAAATGACTCTTCTAGATTCCTAGCTATGCTCCTTGACCAAGGGGATAAGTTACCAAAGGGATTTGATCTTAACACTCTTAGAGCAACTTCTCCCACTCCACCATCACACAATCCCTCCATGGAAGCCTCTTCACAAAATGTCATCAACACAATCAATGCTACCTCCCTTGGTCATACTACCACCACAACCAACACAACATCTATTAGAGGATCATCTTCTCAAACCAACACCACATCACAATCCATCCCCCAACAAACATCCACCATCCCTTCACAAACAATGGGGGCAACCACCTCAAATCTCCTTGGAATCACATCTAGTTCCATGAGTACATCAGCAAACCTATTATTAGGTTCTTCAAATGCTATGGCAACCAACTCATCCAACCCTTTTGGGAGAAATAAACAAAGAGTTGTTATACAAGGAACCCAACCCACTTCCTCATAGGTTAATACCAACATTCTTGTGACCCAAAACACCAACATTCCTCAAGGCCACAATCTCTTATTTGGGAAAGGCAATCAAGGCGCTCAATCCTTCACTCCATTTGGGCATCAACAAGGCCCTCAATACTTCACTCCATTTGTACATCAACAAAATCAAAACCAACAAGGTCCTCAAATTCAGTCCAACATGGCAGGACATCACATCCCCACTTATGCCTCTCAAGTCCATACATAGCAGCACATCCCTCATCAAAACACTCATTTCCAACAACCGCCTAATCAGAACACTCATTTTTCTCATCAACAACCAATTTCAAATCAACACATCTCATCACAATAGCCGGGGACTCAAGTTGCCCCTATCACCAACATGGGTGATGCTACCAACCATCCCATGGTGGAAGCACTCACACTCCAACTCCCTGCTCTTCAAACACAAGTGGAGACCTTGCAGCAATCCAACAAAAATTCATACATGTCACACAATTTGTGTCTGTATCCATTTGATACAACCTTGTATATGCCACCCTTTCCTCATGGATATGTGACCTACCTCATTTTCCCAAATACAAAGGCAAAACAAACCCCATTGAACACATAAGAGAATTCACCACTAGTTGCATGGACATTGCATATGAGAAAACTTATCTCATGAGACTCTTTTCTAGAAGTCTCGCAGGTCATGCACTAGAATGGTTCTCACTATTGCCTAAGGGAATCAATACATGGGATGAATTGGCAAACAAATTTGTTGAAAACTATGCCTATAACATTGACACGGATATCGACATTGCCTCCTTATGCAGACTCACCCAAGAGGATGCAAGAGAGACTTTTATTCCATTCTTTCAAAGATGGAGAACCTTAGCAAGCAGATGTCTGGTAGAAATACCTGAAAAGGAGAAATTCACCATGTTTGTACAAACCCTCCTAGGACCACCAAGGTATGGCTTACAAGTCCATTGTTGCACCACCTTTGTTGACCTTGTTGAAAAAGGTGTTCAACTTGAGAAATCCTTGATCGCCAAAGGCAAATTAAAATATGGTGGCAAAACCATCAACACCACCACAAATAATAACCCAAGTAGCTCAAATGACAAAACTAAATACTGGGTTAAGAACAAGCATATTACAAATGATGGTGTAGTTGATGCAAAAATCGTCAATGCAACAGGTCATGTACTCACAATCAAAGGAGTACAAAATCAAAACGCATCTGTAACTACACCAACACCAACTGTCAATGCTATCCAAAGCAATCATGCGCAATCTAAACAAAGGCAGCTGTGTCAACCCTGACAATTCCAAAAACGTACATACACCCCTTTGGGTGAACCTATTGAAATTGTCTTGAAGAAACTTCTTCAAAATGGCGTCATAACGTTGGAAGAGCCAAAACCGTATGACCCTGGTCAGTTCAAGCCATCATGGTGGGATGACAGTTCATTTTGTGATTACCACTGTGCCAAAGGGCACAAAACTTCCTCTTATCATCAATTGCAAATTCTCGTACAAGATCTCATTGAGAACCACACTATTGAGTTAGGTGGTCAATCACTTACATCTAATGCGGATCATACTATCCACAAAAACCCACTGCAGGATCATGGTAAAGCTTCCTCATCTAGCACAAAGAATACCAACAATCAAGCCAACCACATCCATCCAGCCTAAAATATGATTCGTCCTGCATATAACTATCCAGATGGTACCATTATTAACAATCTTTGCGCTGCTGATGAAGATAAATGTGTTAATACCATTACCATTAAAAAGGCCCCGGAATGCAATGTAACCACGTGTAAAGGCAAGGTCACCATCCCAGGTCCTTCTGCACGTCAACCAAAAATCACCATACTTGGTCCGTCCGCTAGACAGCCCAACCCAAAATCGAAGTTCAACATTATTGAGCAATTGAATAAAACACCTGCTCAAATATCTATTATCAAACTGCTCTGTTTTTCACCTGCGCATAAGGCCATCCTAGATAAAGTACTACAAGATTCGTTTGTCCCAACCAACATCGATGTCAACCACTTTGAGACTATGGTCGGATATCTGAATTCGCCTCATCACATCACCTTTTCAGACAATGAATATTCCTCGCCCAAACCATCACCTAATGATGCCCATCACATCGAGGTTTTTGTCCACAAGCATAAGGTTAGACGAGTCCTAGTAGATGGTGGAGCAGGATTGAACATCTACTCTCTAAAACTGGTTAAAGCTCTTGGTTTCTTTGATGCATGTGTAGATGCTAGCAAGAGCATCGTCATCAAGGCATACGATGATGAAGAACACGCTTCTAAAGGTGTCATTACAATTCCACTCTAGGTAGGACCAGTTATCATAGATACAACATGTCAGGTCCTGAATCGTGACATACACTATAATATCTTACTTGGTCGCCCTTGGATTCATGCTCTAAAGGCCATTCCATCCACATACCGCCAATACCTGAAATTCCCTTTTGATGGTATTGAGAACACTATCCCAGTAGATCCCAATCCATTTCAATACTGTACCAACCTGCGAGCCACTGCTGAGCACCAGGTATCCATCAATCAAGAAGCCTCATCTTCCACCTCATCCAAATATATTGACCCATTGACACTCACTAAATCATCCATTCCATCATCTTCTACCACACCATCTTCATCGGCCTCCATCCCAAGTAAAGACCTTCAGATCCAGGACCTTGGTTGTTGGGAGTTCAAATTGAATACGACTTACTGTATCACCACAATATCGAAGCCACCTAAAGTCTATGGTAGACCATGTTTTGCAGTTGACCCCAAAACAACTTTCAAGGTTTCACCGAAAAATGTTTTTACATGATGGGGCGATATGGGTAATGAAGTCATTATCGACATATATAACTGGATCTACAAGGACCCAATAGAGTTATCTCCACTATCATTGCATCTCTATGGCAAAGGCTATGATATATGCAAAGCCCTAGGTTTCGACGGCACAAGTGGTCTTGGAAAGAACAACAACGGAAGAAGGGAACCTATTATCATGACTGCAAGACCAAGGAATATAGGGCTAGGGTTTGACCAATTCGGAACTGACAATCAACGTACCCATGAAATTTCAAATAAGGTTGTAATGGCTATAGAAAGTGTTGAGAATGTGAAGAATCCCTTACCGACACTGACTCAAATGAATGGGAATGGGGATCTGACAAAACCGTCAGTGACTATGACATTCACGAACTATTCTTGGAACCTAGCCAATTGTCCTTTGAGGAAAGATTCTGACAGAAATATAACATTGACCCTATTGACCAACATTCCAAAAATAAGGAATGGGTAAGCATTCCTTGGAATCCGGAAGAACACAAGGTGTCGTCAGCAACACCTGAATCATCCCACCCCATTCCTGAGCCCACCCATGAGCTTAACTTACCTGAGCCCACTATCCATACTTTTGAAATGTCAACCACTAGTCATGATGTTGATAATTTTATCCCATATTATGATTTTGAATTTGATTCATCTAACTCGAAGTATGGACCATCCATTGCATCTAACATGGAAGTGGAAATTGATAACTTTGCCTTTACACTTGAGGCATCAATTTGCACACTTTCCACATCTTCCCCATCCTTTACCAACACTAGCGATGGAATCCCCCTTGTTTACCCACAACTGATCTAATGGGACCAACAAGATCCACCAGTGATGGACATATTTCAGAATGATGAGGCAACTGCAGAATTCATGGGGCTACGAGAAGGTATTCCATGGGTGGTCACAAAACAAGGTTCTCCATTGATCTAGATTGTGCAGCTTACTTCGGGGAGACTGTGCAATCCTCCAGTCACAAAAATACAAAGAATAAAAAATAAAAAGAAATGTCTTTAGGTGAAAACCACAAGGCACCTTCTGACAGTAAAATAGTAAAAACAAAGGACGTATCCGAAGGTGAAAACCTCTCTGAGGCGCCTAAGGATGGAGGATTGGACTTTCTTCCCGTGACACAAGAAAAATCAGCTATGCTCATTGAGGACACAATGGAAGTTAACATAGCCACACCAGAGAATCCCAAAATGATTCTCTTGGCCACATCATTGTCAGACGAAGAAAAACCCGAATTTCAACAATTCTTCATAGACAAGAAAGTTAACTTCGCATGGTCATATGCTAACATGCTAGGGCTTGATCCAGAATTGGTTTTACATCATCTTCCTCTAATCCCAGGAATCAAGCAAGTCAAACAAAAGTTGCGCAAGATGCATCCACAGATTGCACTACTCGTCAAGGCTGAACTAAAGAAGTTACTGGATGCGGAGTTCATAAGGTCAATAGACTATGCTAATTGGATATCCAACATTGTCCCTGTTACAAAGCCAAATGGACAAATCCGTATCTGCACAGATTTCAGAGATTTGAATAAGGCTTGCCCAAAGGATGACTTCCCCTTACCAAATATAGACATGATTGTTGACCTCACAGTAGGGTACGAGATGCTATCCCTCATGGATGGTTTCTTGGGATATAACCAAATCCGAATTGCAACAGAGGATCAGCACAAAACGACATTCACTTGCCCTTGGGAACATACTGTTGGAATGTCATGCCTTTTGGCTTAAAGAATGCAGGCGCCACATATCAAAGGGCTATGACAACAATCTTTCATGACATGATGCATATCCTAATGGAAGATTATGTGGATGACCTATTGGAAAAATCTTTGACAAGGAAAGATCATCTGAAAGTCCTGGACAAAATCTTTAGACGGCTTGAGGATTACAAGGTTCGATTGAACCCAAAGAAATATGTATTTGGAGTCACTTCGGGCAAGCTGCTGGGATACATAGTTTCACGATGAGGAATTGAGGTTGACCCAGCAAAAGTAAAGGCAATTCTAGACATGCCTCCGCCAAAAGGGATCAGTGAGTTGCAAACACTTTAGGGCAGATAGTAGTCTATCTGCCGCTTCATCGCACAATTGGCAGACAAGTGTCAACCATTTCAATATCTGTTACGCAAAAGCATTCCTTTTGTATGGACAGATAAATGCCACATAGCCTTTGAGAAAATTAAAGAATATTTATTGACACCACCAATGTTGATGCTGCCTATTGAGGGAAAACCATTGATCCTATATGTCTCTACAACGACAAATGCACTTGGGGCATTATTGGTGCAAAATGACCATGAAGAAAAAGAAAGAGCCATATACTACATCAGTCGCACACTAATTGGATATGAGCTCAACTACACAACCATTGAACGGGCATGCCTTGCAGTTGTCTTTGCGACGCAGAAACTAAGACACTATATGTTGATCCATCAAACACATTTGGTAGCAAAGATTGACCCATTAAAGTATCTCCTGAGTCGAGCAGCATTGACAGGTCGCTTGGCGAAGTGGGCCATGATATTAAGCGAGTATGACATACAATATGTGGAGCGCAAGGCAATAAAAGGTCAAGTAATAGTAGATCAACTGGCAGATACACCAATCCAAGCCACTCATCCGCTAATAACTGATTTTCCTGATGAGTCTATCTTTCACACAAAATCGGCTTTACAATGGAAACTATACTTTGATGGGTCCCACACTGGTCACGGCTCAGGAGCTGGCATATTATTTATCACACCACAAGGGGATTCAATTCCTAAATCATTTCGGATTGCCTTCCCTTGTACAAATAATATTGCAGAATACGAGGCATTGGTCACAGGTCTCAAGATAGCAATTAAATGGAAAATTCAGACATTGCTTGTATTTGGGGATTCTCAGTTAGTCATCAATCAAGTGAATGATGACTATGACACAAAAAATGAGAAGTTGCTTTCCTACAAATGAATGGTGGATAGTTTCCTGATGTATTTCAAAATGATTTCATTTGAACAAATCCCAAGGACACAGAATAAGGGGGCCGATGCAATGGCTACCATTGGATCTCTCCTGGACATCCCTAAGAATGTGTCACAATTTGAATTCTTAGTGGAACAGCTGTTGATGCCTACATATGATATTCCAGAGTCAGAAATGGTGTGTGAGATTGTTGGTCCCAATTCACCTTGGTATCAAGACATTTATGACTATCTTAAGTCCCAAACCCTCCCACCTAACCTTTCCAACAACCAAGGAAAATCCTTTATCCGAAAAGCGGCTAGACATACCATCGTCAGTGACACCTTATACCATTGTGGATTTGATAACACCCTTCTTCGCTTTCTTGACACTGATGAAGCCCAAATGACTTTACAAGAAGTACATGAGGGTATATGCGGATCTCATTCGAGTGGTCCAACGTTAGCTCGAAAAGTCACTAGACTTGGATACTACTGGCCGACATTGGAAAAAGATGCTCTTCAGTTTGTCAGAACATGTCAGAAATGCCAGGTGTATAGTGACCTAATTCATGCACCTGCACAGGAATTGAGACCGATCACTTCTCCATGGCCTTTCACACAATGGGGACTTGACCTCGTGGGTAAGATCCATCCATCCTCTTCTAACGGCCATAAATTCATAATTACTTCCATTGAGTACTTTACTAAGTGGATTGAAGCCCTCCCTCTCACTTATATCACCGGTAAGCAAATATCCAAGTTTATTCTAAATTACATCATTTTCCAGTATGGTGTCCCACAATCCATCATCACAGATCACGGCACTCCATTCAAAAATCAGGACGTTCGTGAACTCTGTGAGCGATTCCACATCCAACATCATTTTTCCACCCCATATTATCCACAAGGTAACGGCCAAGCTGAGGCGTCAAATAAAACAATTCTTTGCATTCTGAAGAAGACCGTCAATGACGCTTGCCGAGATTGGTACCTACAACTTAATCCTGCTTTATGGGCCTATCATACGAGCATTTGTACCCCCACTGGAGCCACTCCATTTTCCCTGGTCTACGGATCTGAGGCCATATTACCCATCGAGGTCGAAATTCCTTCTCTACGAGTCTCTTTGAAATGAATGATTGATGATGAAGAGTACAGACATACTCGCCTACATGAGCTAGAAATGTTACAAGAAAGGCGACAAAATGCCTTGAATCATTTGCAAGCATACCAAAATCGTGTTTGCCGAAGTTATAACAAAAGAGTAATGTTGAGAAATTTTGAAATCGGTGACTTGGTTCTCATGCAGAACCCCAGAAATCAGGCGGACCCTGAAAAGCCTAGTAAATTTGAAGCTAATTGGATTGGTCCTTATATCATTACTACCGCATTTGGTTCCAGAGCTTATCAGTTGGCCACACCTAATGGAGAACAGCTGACAGAACCCATCAACAGCTTACATCTGAGAAAGTTCTACACATAGCATCAAAGGGCTTGGCTAAAAACCTAAAAATATAAAAAATTTGAAAAATAAAGAAAAAATTGTCCCTTGATGAAAACCTGGCAAACACGCATCTTGGTGACACCAAAAAAATCAAAAAATGGCAAAAATAGTAAAAAGAAATGAATTCATCCAATAGTGAAAACCTGACAAATAGGCACTTTGGATAAGTACCATGGTGAAAACCTGGAAAATAGGCGCCATGCATAGTCGATCGTTGCTTCGCCATCTACTGTTACTCAAATTTACCTTTATCCATTTGTCATAATCACAAAGGCCTGACACATTCACGACATTTGTCCTAAGTCCTGTCAATTTCGGCCATGGTTCACATTTGATTGACATCATCCCTTGCATATCCTTGCCTTTGCCTTGCGTCTACCTATTTCCATAACATTGGACTCGAATAATCCCCACTCTGTCTAGGGGCAAGACCTTTATCGTGCAATTGCAGTGGGTACCGCACATGATCCTGCATTCTTAAAAAGTCCTAAAAAAATCCTAAAAATCTGAAAAAGTCATGAAAAAATCCTAAAAATTTGAAAATGTCCTGAGAAAATCCAAAAACAAAGTCAATGTTTGTCTGATCAACTCAATTGATCACGTCAATCAATATTTTGTCCATGTCCGAACTACGTTGTCTCTGTGCATTTGCTACGAAAGCAAGATTCATCTTTGAATACTAGAGACATTAGGTTAGTCCTTCTAGGTTTTTCAAAATAAAATCATGATTCAAGCTTCTGTCCTTTGGACAATGTCATTGGTCGCGTCGAACTATGAGGTCTCTGAGTGCATGACGTAGGCAAGGCCATCAATCGATGGACCCCTGAGGCCGCACTAGGTCAGTCCATTAGGGTTCATGGCACTACACGTTCACATACATCAAATTTTCTTCAAGTCAAGCAAATCTTATGTCAATCTTGAGTTATCAGTCTATCGGAAATCTATTTCGTCAAACACTTTCAGTCAATTCAACATGCCAGCAATGACATGTAGTCAAAATCATATCAAGACAATTTATCATGGAAAAACTTTGGGTTCTTCTTCAAAATGTGTCCTTTTGAAGAGCAACTCTCGTCACTTCTTTATGCTTTTGGATGTGTCCTTCCTAAGCATCATCATCATCATCTAGCATTTTGATGGATTCTCCTAACTCTGAGAATCGATCTCCTAGATATCAACGTCATTCAGGATGTGTCCTTCCTGAATTTGATATTGCTTGACATTTGGCAACACTTGACATTAAAACACTTGGCAAACTTTTTTCTGTCTTTTGATGATTATCATGATATTAGTTCCTTATCTCCTAGGAACCACGACATACCATGACGATTATCTTTGTCTGCTTATCACTCTACTATTAGTTTCTCCAAGATGTCCCGACTTCAGGATTTAGAGAAGCAACGACGTAGTACGATGATTTTACTATCTGTTTTTTACTATCATGTGGCTAGTTTCTCAAGGATGTCCTATCATCAGGATTTAGAGAAGCAGCGACGTCGCATGATTAGTTTGGTTTTTCTGGCGGTTGGTCATGAAAAAGTGACTAGGGGAAATTGTGTTCCTTGCATGAGTCATGATCATCCTTGTCTGCAAATTTTAATCTACGTGATGGTTTGACCTTGCACACTATTGATCTACATCATATCATAGTGATTGTCGGCCATCATGACATTTTTTTCCCAATGATGATTAAAGAGCAATAACTAGGATAGTACTATAGCGAAGCTTTGAAGGATTTTTAATTTCCACACTAACATGCATGTCTTTCTTCGCACTAACATCCATCTTCGCCTTTTTTTTCTCTCATTCTCTGATGATATCCTGTGACATACAAAAAAGCAAAGTTCCATACATAATTACATGAGCATTTCATAATCACATCTCACATTCGCATAAATCAAATACAATAATTCACATTTCATAATGCTATCATTTACATTCATCCATCTCACATCATAAAACCATCATTTGCATCAACATATAAGCATCATAAATAAACATTTGCATTCACATATAGGAATCACATCATCATCATAGGCATATATACGTAACCACATCCATAATTGCATTCATAAACATAAGCATAATATCCATACACCTCATAGCATCATAAAAGCATCACATAAACATCTGATAAAGCATTAGAATACCATAACACATAACATCATATAGGCCACATCAAAATTGCATCGCATATATTTAATCTCAAAAAAATGTCATGTCACGGGATAGAGTCCTAGGATATCCCAAAATCGAAGCTCGCAAGCTCAAATATCAAAATATACAAGTGTATAAAAGCAAGTCCTAGGATGGCCCTCCTCCGTCCCATGGAGGTGAACTGCGAGGTAACCGTGGCTGACCCATCAAGTGAAATGTGACTTGAATAGGCGTCCTCTCTTGTGTCTCACTCTGAGATCCCATAGGATTAGTAACAAGAGATTGGCTTTGCTTTGCCTAGTGTCCTGATGACACTGATTTGTGCCCATGCTCGGACTTGTGGCTATGGCCTGATGAATGCCTGTGTGAGCTGTGTGACCTATGGCCTGATGACTGACCTAATGTAGTGGACCCCCCAGAACTGGTATGACTACTGCTATGAGATATGTTGCTGCTATGTGTCTGACTACCACTGCCTGTCCTGTTGTAGGATCAGGACAATCCTGGGTCCCGTCTCTCTGGGGGAACTGTCTGCTCATACAGCAAACTGTACCACCCCCTGCTCTCTACCATCTTGGCCAACTCTCTGGCCATGTCTCCTGTCGGCCCTGAACATAACTCGGTAAACTCTGTCACCCACCGATCTGACTCTTGCCGTCGGAGAATAGCCTGATCTCTCTCCACCCAGGTGACCTCTAACTCCACTGCCAAGGACTTGTTCTAAGACAAGGCCGCATCAAGTCTGCTCTGCAAATCTACGATCTGCTAATCAATGGTGGCATCGGTAGGCAAAATGGGTGATCTGTCACCCTCATCATCCCTAGAAATCATACGCTCCCGTAGTCTCTGGTCTGCCTCCTCCTCCTCCTCCTCCTCCTCCTCCTCCTCCTCGGCTCTCTCCTCCTCAGCTCGGACCTCCTCCAAATCTATATCAAGAGGGTGTCCCCCAACAAATGGATCCTCCTCTGTCCTCTCCTCCGCCCTCACCTCGGCCTCCTCCTCTCCACTCCTCATCTCCTCCTCAACCCTCACCTCCACCTCCTCCTCACCACCTCTGACCTCCTCGACCCTCACCACCCACTCTCTGCCTGACTCTCCTGGGCTGCCTCTGCCATCCCTCCTCCTCCTTGCACCCCTCCCATCTTCTCCACCACCTCCTCCATCACCCTCGTCTCTGCCCCCACCTCCCTTGCCTCCATCTCTACCCCCGACACCTCTGCCATCTCTACCTCCATCTCTGCCACCCCGACCTCTCCTCGGTATCCATGGAATGACTGACCTCCGATCTATCGATGGTGGACCATCTGGATCTGTCAACGGGATGGGCCTGTGAATCTGCCACCAGGCGTCGAACTCAGCAGATGTCCTTGGATCTGTCGGACCCCCTCTCCACACCCACTGAACTGCCACTAAACCATCAACCTGTTGCTCGGCCACTGTCACTGATATGGCTGGCCCCCACATAGTCTCCCTAGAAAATCGAGCATACTTTGTCGTGCCTACTGGCACAACCTGCTGCTCTCCGAACTGTCGTAGTACCCGTTGGGTCAGGTACATCTCAATAATTCGTTGGGTCTGTACTGTGCAACCAATCAAATATCAGAACTGTCTGCAAAAGGATAAATATCCATCCTCATTGGGCCATTGACGGCAATCTCTGTAAGGCCTCCAGACAAAACTAATCATCGTGTCAATCCGATGACGCTAGTACCCAGTATCTCCCACACGAGTCTGGATAACTGACCTCGCATATAGGTAAACATACGGCATCCCATCACCTAGTTGTTGAATCTACACCAATGGTCAAAAAATGGGAATGCGCTCCCATACCCAAATCATGAGTAAGGTAGTCCCGTAACTGATACTGTGACCCTGGTGATAAACAACCTCATGTAGCTAATGATAAAGCATGGCCAACAAGCAGGGCCCCCAAGCAAAAACAATCCTCTGTCCTCGCATACAAACAAGTACATCCCCCCATCTAATGGGAAATCCATGACCACGACGATCTGGGATTAGTAATTCGGCAATCAAGGTCATCAGCATGACATCAAACCTGAGAAACCGGTCGACTACAACATCCCAACCAATCTCATAACCATCCATGCCCAACTGGGCACCATCGGCACCCTCATACATCTCTGATAGGGCATGTCACCCTCAGTGCGGATCATAGGTAACTCTCTCTCCGCTAATCGAAATGCGGAGAATACGGTAGACATCCTCCAAATTCACCGTCGCCTCTCTAGTAGGCAGGTGAAACGAGTAGGTCTCTGAGTGCCACCTCTCACAAAGAGCTATCAGCAAACCCCTGTTTGCCCAAATAATGGGCATATAGGTGACATGGTACAGACCTAGTGCCATCAGTCGTTGTCTATGTCTATTGCTCAGGTGATCTCTAAAGGCGTATGTCGTCGGTCGGAACTCTCGGGTATAAATTGGCACAAGCCGACTCTGCACAAGAAAGGCCAAGGATTAGCACATATTGAGCAACATTGTTGAAAGGTTACTACTACTAGCAAGTCAAGGGTGCATCCAAACTAATCTCAGCACACGGTCAACAAAAGTCAACTCTGGTCAACTACAACTGTGTCGCGTTGACTACAAATGTGCCACAATTAGTCAATTGTGGCTCTACGCATGACATTTGTGTTGCAATATGTCAAATATGTCGTTCTAGCCCGCAAATGTGCAACCTAACAACGAATGCGTCGTCTGGCATGACAATTGCGTCGCGATTTGGCAAATGTGTCGTTTGACCTACAATTGTGTCACAAAATGGCATATGCATCGCAAAATCCTCACTTGCATCACAACCTGGTGATTGTGTCGTTTCCCCTTGCGAATGCACAATCAAACAAAAAACTTGACCTATCCATTGCACTTGCATTGCGATGGAAGCAAATGCGTCGAACGCGAAGGCGTTTGCGGTTTACGCAACATCATTTGCGTCACAACGCATATGTTAGACCCTCCTAAAACCCTAATAAATGCATTAAATGTAAAAATTGACAAGTTGGATAGGATACTTACTGGTGCCTCTGCGCCCTCGGGTCGTCGGAATGTCAGCACGTGGTATCCACGGTGGGTAGTCACGGGAATCACCATCATCTCTCTGAGCTTTGATTTTTTAATTTCCTATTTAACAAATGAGCAAATGACACTTGGATTGACCTTTTCAACCTATTTATAGGCTGAAAATTAGGGTTTTGACCTAGTAGGTTGTACTGGAAGCTCATTTGACCACCTTTGACCGGTATTTTGGCTAACTCTACGTCCTCCATGTCTAAATCAGATTGCGCCGTCACTTTTTTGGTCATTAATTGAATTGGTTGGGATATTTTCCAAATTTTTTTTACCCCGGGTCGAAATTCGAAAATTTTCCCGAGGGGGCATAGGCACTCCATACCTTCACTGGGGCATATTCTAGACTTGTTTTCTTTGCCACAATACGACAAGTTGCATTATGACAAAGAGGGGCAAATGTAGACACCTAAAAATGACTTAGGCCTGCGACCACTATTTTACCACCTTTCGCCATGACATGGTTATAACTCTGTAATTATGTTTCTAACCCACATTCAACTATTAATTAAATAATTTATAATTATTTAATTAATTCATGGTCTTTCATTCTTCATGATTATTAAATAAATAAATCTTATTTATTTATTTAATGTGTCACTAATTATCAAAGTCTTCTTACAATTAAATAAAGTCTCATTTATTTAATTAATCCTTATCACTAATGTCCTCTTAATTATTAAAATAAGTATATTTTAATATATTTATTTAATATGTCACTAATTCCTAAATCCTCTCGTAATTAATTAGATTCATTAATTTATTTAATTAATTAACTGCCTCTTCTAAATCAAATGATTATTATTAATTATTTAATTGCCTTATGTGACATTTCCCTCTTTTTAAATAAAGCAATTTATTTAAAAATGACTTCATATTGTTAACTAATTCTTCTTTTAGTAATTAATTTCAAAAATCAATTACTTATTATCTCACAAAATCCATATTTTGAATTAATTTAATTCAAAATGGAAAGATTCTTCTACAAATCAAGTAATTGCTAAAATTACTGATTTTCTAAAATCTCATCCCCTTATCTTCTGATTTTTACTAATTTCATCTCATTGTCATGTTTATTCTCCATCATTGATTTAATTACTTAAATTAAATCTTGTCCACACATTTTGGGTTTGTTGCCCTAACCCTAATTGAGAGTTGTCAACTTGAATCTTGACCATTGATTCTAGGACATTTCTCAATCTCTCATCCCATCTATCCGTTCAAGATTGCATTTTCTATAAAATAACAATCTTGATCTCATTTTTGGGATTGATCATTATTATCTCTTAGCATTTTTATAATCTCATTATTTTCAATCATCATATCATCTTAAGCTCCTTGCATTTAGAATTAATTTTCTTGTGCAACATCATATTTTCAAAATTCCTTCAAAGGCTTTGTTTAGGACTAGACATTTTAGAGTTTTGCTCACACACAAGTTGAGGGCACTCTTCATCACAGCAAGCTTAAGGAGGTACAATGGAAGTAAATCATGGAGGAGAGAAGATTGGGTGAGACTGTTCTAGTTTCAATCATTTTCTCTTTTTATCTCTAATGTGTTTCATTGTTTGTTGGATTTAATATATGCATGCTTTATTAGACTAACAATCTGTTTTGCAGAAATCCATCATTACATTAATAAGGTACAAAAATACAACACAACAAGAAAGAGAGATGTTTGAAAGGATTTTTCTTAGCTCATGCAAGGTCTCATCTTAGGGAACATTGTGCTTAACGTCTCCAAGAGAAGACAAGTCAAAGAAATATCACACTCTCGAAGGAAATCAAACCCAATGCCACCACCAAGAAAAGAATGCATCTCAAGAAGAAAGAAAATTGCACAATGAAACATGAGTGTCGATGTATGTCCCCACTTTAAAGTGGTTGCTAACACCATTGTTGTGAGCAATTGCTTTAAAGTAGAAGAATACATGAGAGTATGTCACATGCAAGCCAACTTAAGGCATGTCGTCCACATCCCAAGCTTGCTCTTATATATACATGAAAGAAGTCAACTAGCCAAAAGAGACAACGACAAGTGACATACGAGGACAAGGCTACCTAACCCCTTGCCCCCACTTAGTGTAGGACAAGTGTGAGCCAAAATGATTGATGAGAAACATGCTCATGTAAAAATCAGTATCAATTAGAGGAATTAGGTGCTTCAACACAAGGAAGAGCACCACACTCCTTAACATGTTGAATTTTATCACTTAAAGCCTTACATTCATTAGTGGAATGACCATGAACTTTGTGATATGCACAAAATGAATTATTGTAGTAAAATTTCTTCCGTGTTCTTGGGGGGAGAGATATCAAACAATTTTGGAGGAGTCTCAACAATATACTTTCTTGATCAAAAGTAGAGGATGTTTCATTATTTTGCGGTAAAGATATCTCTTGCTTAGTATTAGTTGTCATACCTACACAAGACTCTTTAGATTGTGAGATTTTGTTCTCTTCTTTAAACGAAGATGTAAAATCTACGGAATTCGAATCGTAAGTGTTTTGTGTGATAACATTATTGTTAAGCGAGGATTTATTTGTTTCTTAAAAATGATAACAATCAAGACCACTAGTGTCTATCAATTTAGGATGCACTATTGTTAAATTTGGTTTAGAGGAATCCTTTGTGAGAGTGTTGATATTGAGTGAAGGTTTTTTTGATGGTTTGATTTCTATCATAGGACAATAACCAAGACCATGAGTTGTTTCTTGCACGTTAGGTTCTATAGGGATACAAATACCTTTTTATCTAGCACCACATCCTTTTCCACTATATCCAAGTTGTTTCATAAGCTCATAACCTTTTCCATAATTTTTTATTTCTTTTGAATTTGGTGGTTGTTGATAGTCTATCTCTTTGAAGTTTGTTGTGTAATTTGATTTTTCTTCTAAAGTGGTTGAGGTGGATGCTTTCAAATGGTCTTCAAAATTTTGTGTTGACATTACTGCCTTTTATTTTCCTTTTTCAGAGTCTTTGTTTATGATCTTGTATTCTCCCATAAATGTAGGTTCGAAGTCTAAGGAACCCCAATCATCTTCTAATAGCTTTGTGACTTCCTCAATATGTTTTTCTTTGTCTTTCTGTTGCATGGGTTCCACTTGTGTAGTTGGTGTCAATGTGTTTAAAGGATTCTCTTTGTTTTTCTCAATGTTCAAACAACTGTTTGGTTCAGGGTCAACTTCAAGTGTGTACACTTTGTTGTTGTCAACATACTTCATTTTATGATGAAGAGTGGAAAGCACCCCATTCATTGCATGAATCCATGGTCTTCCTAAAAGAATATTATATGAAAGATCATGAGGCATAACATGGATTAGTGTTTCTAATGTGGCCTTTCTAGCTTTAATAGGTAAAGTGATTAGACCAAGTGGTTTTTTCACACGTTATCAAAGTCATTAATAGATAAAGAGGTGGGTAGGATTTTTTATTTATCAACACCAAGCTTATCCAAAAGGTTTGCACTACACACATTTAAGGTTGAGACACTGTCAACAAGGGTTCGCTTTATCCTTGTTGTATTGTATTGAGCTATGATCATGAAAGCATCACATTGTTTTTTGCACTTCCAAAGGAGGGAGTTCACTTTGGTGGAAAACAATGTTAGCATTTAGTCCTTGAATCATGGATGCTATGTCATTCAATTGCACATTAGAAGGGATAGGAACTTTTTGTAAGGCAGTTTGAAGCATAGTGTGATAGTTAGGTGAATTTTGAATGAAGTCCCAGAGGGCTATCTTTGTGGGAGCATTCTTAAGTTTTTAACAAGATCATGCTCTTTTCCACTTTGTGAAGGAAAATGAGGGGGACCTGGTACGATAGGATTAGAAAATGGGAGGGATGTTAAAGGTGTTTGTCTTGGTTGTGGATTGTTCCTAGTGTTGTATGTATGAGCAACAATATTGTAACTCAATTGTTGCGAAACATTGTTCTTAGGTGGTTCGAGGATAAGGACGGGTTTGTTCTGAACTTTTAGTTTTTGAGAGGGTGGATAAATGATAAGTTTAGGCTCAAGAGAGTACTCCAAGGGGTATCTAACATGCATAAGCTCGGAAGACTTATCCTTATTTTCATAATCTCTTAGTGAACAGGAGTTTAATGTTACTTCATCATCTTCATCTAAGGAATTACTATTGTCAATGTTTTCATTGTCTTCGACCATTATATCTTCCCTAGTAGGAGGTTTTTTAAGAGAACTACAAACCAAATGTTCTTGACATTCAAGGGTTGGTTCTTCCAAGATGACTTCATCACATGTAAGGGAGTTATCAATGATTGAATTGTCTTGTTCATCAATAGTGAGGATACTAGAGGAGAATGATCTATTTGATTTTTATGATTGTTCTTGACTTTATCCTTATTCTCTAAGGTCTCATTCTCTTGTGCTATACCATCTACCCTTGTATGAGAGCTCATAAGATGTTCATCACATTCCATGGTTAGATTTTGTAAAATAGCTTCATTGCAAGTAGGGGAAGCATCAAGAGAAGGACAACTATGATTTTTATTCTTACCAAATAGATCTTTCCAAATGGTAGGAGCATTAGGGAAGGGAGGAACATGACTCTCAATAGGTGCTTCTTCTAACACCAACCTATTCTCTTTGCATCGAGGAGGGATATTAGGAGAAGGGAAATTTTGATTTTCATGGCTATCTATGATATCATCCTCTTTTGCTAAAACATTCTCACAAGCAAGGAATGAATGGAGACTAGATAAGGTGATGTTTAGAGATATTTTTATGATCTCATCTTCTTGTTTTCTAATATCTTCCAAAGGGGGAAGAGGAGAGGGACAATCAAGATTCTCAATGCTTGTATCTTCTTTCACCAAGATACCTTTGTCACTAATAGGAGAGGTATCAGGAGAAGAACAAGTATGATTGTTATGATTTTTTACACTTGCATCCTCTTGTATCATACCATCCTCAGTAATAGGCAATGGAATATTAAGGATTGTGTCAATGGTTTGATCCGCTTTCTCTAAGATGTTCTCATAAGTATGAAAGATATTAGAAGGATGACTAGCATGTTTCTTAATGACCTCATTGTTGTAATCTAAATTGAACTCATAAGAGGGGATGTTGTACTTATGCAATCCATTTTTAACCATATCAAAGCCACATCTCTTGAAAGAAAACATGTTATCATAGAAAATTAAATAAAGTGCAATTCAATGACCTAAAGTGAAATGTTTAAATGAAATTTTTGGATTTGAAATAAGTAATTTATTGATTGCACTGTGCAACAACCTGAAAGATGAAATGTTGTAAATGCAAATTTGGAATTGAGTAATGCATGAAATGAACCACTTTAAGCTAGATTTAATGAAATGCATGCAACAGAAACTCAACCAGTTGAAATAGATAACCAATGGCATCAAACAAGAGCACATAAAAGCATATTTGAACCCTAAAAATTGGAACTTCAAAGTCAACAAGGACTAAGACACCAACAAGGGCGTCTTGGTCCTACTAGTGAAATTATGAGGTTCCAGAAACTGGAACAAAAAGCAAACAACAGAGACAGGATTCTGAGCCAAAAACCCACAAAGGGACTAAGATGCCAGGAAGGGCATCTTTGTCCCAGTAGAGGTTTTTTCAAAAAAATAGAAAATTCTGAATTGTTAATAGTGTTCCCCAATTTCCTACCCAAGGACCTGATGTTTGGAAACAGAAAAAAATGCAAATTAATGAAAGAAAAAGTAACTAATTACAAGCAATTGGATGCAAGATTGAATGCATTTTTTTCAATTTTGAATGCAATAACAATGTTCCTAAATGTAATTAGGATGATTAACAATGCACTTTTTAGTTTTTCATTGAAATAAAATAATGCAACCTATGTGCACTTTCACTGATGCAAATATGAGAAACCCTAGATGTGCTTTTACTAATGCAAGATGTAATGCAATAATGAATGCAACCTAGATCTAGGACTTTAATGGACTCCAAATCAAAAAATGAATTTTCTAAAAGGTTGGGTTCACCAAAATGAACCATAGGAAAATGGGTACCTTATAACCTAGGTCATAGAACACCACTTTTCTCCTAAGGTCATTTAAGAATGTCCTAGGATCCCAAATTGGATTGACTATCAACCCAAAAGGTGAGTCAATTCTCAATAGGGAAGGACCTAGGAGGGGTTCTTTAAGGCTTTGAGGGGTTCACCACCAAGCAAAAGCTTGGAAAAGACAATTTAACATTCAACTCACAAAACCTAGTAATGCAAGCTAAATGAAGGATGTAAATGATGAAATTATGCAGCAACAAGTTAGGGTATGTGTACCTGGGAAGTTTGGAAATGTAATAAAGATTCTAGAAATGAAAATTTGTTGTCAAAATATGTTATGGAGGACTAAGACACCCTTACTATTGTCTTAGTTTCGTTGTTGTTTTTCAGGGCAGATGCGGGATCTTCGAATGCCGAAATCGAATCTCAAAGAATCTTTGAAAAATACCCTAGGGAGGACTAAGACGCCCTAGGTGGTGACTTAGTCCCATTTGGAATTTTTGAAACCTCTGAATGTGGTCCTGAGGCTCAAGGTTTGCACTTCCTTCTTTTCATATCTTAGGTCATGCAACTTTCAGATCTAGTATGTAGGTGAGTTTCCATGAAGATGACAACTTTGTAATGCAACTTTGCAACTTTACAACTTTGCACTTCAAATGATCTTCAAGTATTCAACCTAAATCTACACACACTAACATGCAAGAGAGGAAAAACTTGTTGATTGTTAGTAAATGGGGGTTTTCCTTGGTCAAACCCCTTGCTAGTAATTAAACCTTAAAATAGAATGGAATAATAGAGGGAAATGATGAATGAACAAAGTGCTATGTTGCAACTCACCAAACCCTTGTAACAAGGTGCTGCAAATATGCTTGAAATGGCTGCAATGGATGTGGTTTTTGACTCCTTCTTGAATGATATAGATCTTGCATGAAATAGTTGCTTGAATCATAAACCCTACATCACAATTGTTAGCATGACAACAAACATGATGCAACAATATCCTTGATATGATGCTTGAATCTTGATGATAGCTCCAAATGCTTGAGGAATTGCTCTTGATCTCATAAACTTGCCTTAAGAATGAATACTCAAGTTTCTAGATGAGAAATGAGTGAATGAACCTTGTATTTATACTTATCCATGCTTGATATCTCGAAATTACACCACAACAAGCTGACAAATGAAATCATTAATTAAAGGAGGCTAAATCTTGCTAGAATTTGAAATTAAATCCTGAAAAAAAAACCTAAGGGGGACTAAGACGCCCTAGGTGGCATCTTAGTTCCAAGTTCTAAAACTTGGGGCATAAACTCCAAAAAGGGGCCCATTTAAGGTCCACTTGAAATCAGGGTCCCAAGACCTTTGGGGGTCAAAGACACCCTAGGTGGTGTCTTAGTCTCAACCCAAAAATCAAGGACACTTAGACATAATCATTAAATTATCATTTATCCTTTGAAGTTTGTCGATATTAGCCATAAAAAGATGTAGTTCATTGGGCTTGTGGATGCAAAATAGGACCAATTAAGACATAAATAAAGATAAATAAAGCAAGGCGGACCCAAACAAGTGTGAAAATGCAAGGGTATGCATTTTCCTACACTACACACATAAGAGATCTGTAAACAATATATGCAATATTCCTCAACAAGAAAAAGCTACAGAATGAACCTCAAGAATCTTCAAGGAAAATAAAAGTCCTCAAAAGTTGAGAGTTTCAGAGATATTTTAGAGTAAATCTCAAGAGTGATAATAAAATGAGGGTTGAGTGTTATATAGGAGCAACCCTAAATGGTAAAGGGATTAGATCAAGACAAGTGTCAACATAACATGCGATGAGACAAAATGATCTAATAATATCTCACTTCAGTTAACATACAAAAGCACTTCGTTAATTGAATAAAGAACTCCTAAGTTTAGCTTAAGTGCATGAGAATAAATTAGATTAATAATTAATTAATTAATAGCTAGTGCATGATTACTCTAACAATTTGGTATATCCTAAATTGTTGTTAAATTTGTGCCTTGTCCCCGGTATGTAGGAAGTCTAGAGATCCATACATAAACTTGTGTTTTACAATAGATTTAGATGATGGAACATAACCTAGGCTACAATGCATTAGGTGGACATGTGCACATCATGGCCATGTCTTAGACAAAGAGTTCTAGCTTTGGATACCAATGTGTTTATCTTTTGTACTTTTCGGTTCTAAATTCTATTTTGTATTTCAACTAGTATATTCTCTGTAATTTTTAATTTTAACCCAACTCTCTTTCTCTTTTACTTAGCTTGAGTAGGAAAAGGAAAAATTTATCTAGATAAGGTTTATTTTAGTTTTATATTTACAGTAGTATAATTTAGTTCAAGAAAGATAAATAACACTAATAAATAATCTTATATCTAGTGTGTGGTGTAGAAAATTTAGAAGTTTAGGTGGAAATAACTAAATAGTTTCACTTTTTCTCTATTACATAACAATGTGTTTGTCTTTGATTTTTCATGTTTTTATTGTATTGATAGGCGCACCCCTCTAGAAAGAAGAGTGTATCATTTTTTCACAACACTTTTAAAATCATGCAATGTGACATAAATATATATCATACATCTTTGCTCATTCTTTTGTGGCACCCACTTGACCACTAGAGTAAACATGGGCATTGCCTTACAATCTTGTAAATTGGTCTGAAGGACCAATGAAAATTGATCTAGAGAACCACATGTTTGGCATCAACTCCTCTAGACCTCAAGACTCGAGCTTCCCAATGGATGTGAGACTTCTTGCAAAACTCCTTTGAAATAAAATCCAAGATCGTGAGCACCTCTAAATGTGGAAAAAACTTCTCACCATGAACATGAAATTACCAATGAGCCAAGATATATACAAGAGCCTAAGCATGCTAAAGAACATGCAATACATCACTAGATACAAAAAGAATAATAAACTTCATTAATGTAAAAATTTGGTTTGTAGACATCCAAACCTTCTAAACTTGAAATGAACTTTTATTTAGTGAAATTTGTAAGGACTTTTTCATCTAGTTTTCACTTGTCTTGTTTCTTGTAGACTTGAACTACCCTAGATAACCAAGTTGAGTAAATGTTTGAGTTTCAAAATATCAATTTGAAGTCTTCAGGGCCCATGTTTGAAAACCTAAGAGTTTCATTCAACAAGTTCTAGAGGGGGATCATATTCGAGGTTCACTTTGCTATGTGCTTGTATTCCCCATGGAACCCCAAAATCCTATGCAATAGAGCTCAATGAGTGGTCTCAAGTCCATGGTAATTATAATCTCAAGCCCATGATTCTAAGGTGGTGATTGAGTGAATGAGAGTTTGACATGTGGCTTGGGAGTGACATGGATTATGGCCCAAGGGAATCAAGAGTAGACATGTGGCAAGCTCTATCAAGCTTTATTGGTCCTTAGGCCAATTTGTGAGTTCCTCAAAAGTGATGAAGAAAATACAATCCAATTGATCAAACAAGTATGGGTCCACTATGGTTTATGCATTCGTAGCTTTAAGATCTTGGACATGGTCTCAATATATAATTTGACCTAAGATGCTTCCAAGTCCATCTAGTAGTCTCCCTGGGCCTCCAAGCTTCACAATGTCAATCATGAGGTAGAAATTTAATCAAGGTTGATCAAAATTTCCAAGTTTCCAAGGAACATATGAGACATCGGACTTAAACACATAAATAAATTCTAACCTAATGGGAAGTTTTCAGCTCCAAAAGGCCTCTATGGACAAAACATCAAAATCCTCAAATGTGACAAAGTGAGCAAACTATGTCTAATAAACCTAGACTTTTTATTAAGTGAAATGTATCAAGATCTTCACTTTTTTGCTTCTTGTGGAACCGAGTTGCCTTGTATAGTTGAGTTGAACATATGCTTGAAGCATGCAATAACAAGTTGATTTCCGTCAGGCTCATATTTAGCATATTTGTGCATCTCCCTAGCCTTTAGCTACCAACAATGTACCCAAATGCAAAACAATGCATATGTCTCCCTTAGAAAGAGAAGATGGTCATGTAAAAACAAACAACCACCTTTTGTTAGTGAACATTTCAAACAACAATGTGCTCTAAACCCTTCCTAACTACATTTTACTCCCTACTTTTCATTGAAAAAAAAAAAAAAACAAATTGCTGATAATATTTGATATGTATTCATTTGTTTTATTTGCAATATAATTCTCTTCCATTATTTTCTGTGTATTTAATTCTAAGCCTCACAGATTATCCTGAACCATTTTCTTCTAAATTAACGATAAAATAGAAATTTGCTAAATCTAAAAGCAGAGCCTTAAAGAACATTTCTGTTGCTCCGTGTTTGGCCAGCTGAATCCATTTCTTTGTTTTTCCCTGTATCTAATATGAAAAGGAAATCCCACATGTTTCATGGTTGATAATATTGTATTTAATAGGAAAAGGAAATCCCGCATGTTTCATAGTAGATAATATTAAAGTACGACTGTGGGCTTTTTTTAATATTGTTTAACGGCTAATGGCAATTTTGTGTAGATAAGAAACAGAACTAGGTACTATTCACACTTTTTGTGTGGTGAATGGACTATTGGTGTTAGATTTTTTTTTAATTGAAAAGGAAGGAATTATTAACCATACCAGTACATGTGGTCAAAACAAAACAGCGCCCTCAAACAGAAACAAAGATTACAATCAGTCCAAGGCTTGCAAAATGAGCTTTACATAACTAAACAGAATGGTCTATTGGTGTTAGATCTTGAAAGTAGGAGGTTTCAGATTAAAGTCTGATATTATTATTTCTAAAATCCATTAAATTAGGTTCAACTCTTATTTTACCAGTTGGACAGGATTGTACCTGTTGTAGTCAAAAGTAATTTAGTTAAACTTTAAGTTCAGGACATAAATGCCATCTTTTAGACTTAAATCCCCAAAGTTATTTCTGCATACAAAACACAATTGATTGTACAAAATAAATTAGAATTATATCTCATTATAGAGAATGAAGATCTCTGCTGGAATCTCCCTCAAGTGGGTTTATGCTTTATTATTATGGGATTTATTGGTGGTGGCATGCGGTCAGAATTGTGGGTGTTCCAGTGATCTTTGTTGTAGCCAGTATGGATATTGTGGAACCAGCAAAGCCTACTGTGGAGAAGGTTGCAGGGAAGGTCCATGCACAGCTGAGAATTCCAATGGCCCCTCAGGGGCATCTAATGTTCTTAACGAGACCAAGACAATAGATCTATTTAACAGTATTCTGTCTAGTGCTCCAGATAAGTGTGAGGGAAAGGATTTCTATACAGTTGATTCATTTATAACTGCAGCAAATAGCTTTCCTGCTTTTGGAAGCACAGGATCAACAGATATTGCCAGGAGAGAAGTGGCAGCATTTTTAGCTAATGTGGTTTTCCTGGTTGGAGGTGATCGAACTAAGATTTTTTTCAGTGCTGCTGATCATGTTATTTTGGTTAAGTAAACATCCTTTGATTAGGCTGAAGTACTTTTAAAACTAGGTTGCTAGGTTTCTGTTTCGCTCCAATCTTGTTGACTCTGAACTCTTGACTACAGATTTCTGCTATATCAATGCAATCAATTCAAGCGATTCAAGTATGATAGACTGTGATGAGACAAACAATCTGTACCCCTGTGCTGACAGAAAGAGTTATCATGGGCGTGGTCCATTACAATTAAGCTGGCGAGTTTTCTTGCTTTTACAGTCCACTGATCTATTTTGATTATTTGCAACTATTAACATACAATTAAATCAGCTATGAAAGTAATGATGTATGCATTCTGGAAAGCAATAAATTATAATCTAAAAAACATCCAAATGGAAGAAAAACTGCAACTTGGTCCAATAATCTCAAGTTTAAAGGGAAACCAACACTGCCTGATGGCCAATGGTAAAAGGAATTTATATATGCAGAAGATAGATTGCATATAATTATATAACATTTGTCATCTGGATAGGTAAAACCCAGGTATAGTTTTCACTAGCTTTATGGGTGGTCCATGCAGGGGCCTTTAGGATCTGTAATTATGGAGCAAGAGGTTCCATTGTATTATTAAAAAACTGCTACAAAAGTAGATCAGAATCTTATCTTGAAAAATAGGAGCCTTTAGACTTTATCAGTCATTATTTATGAAGTGGAGCTGGTGAATTTTTCCACTAATTTTGGAGATTTTTTGAAAACAAATTAAAGGGGAATTGCAATTTTTCAAGGATCGTCAGCTTTCTAACAATCCTCAGCTAACGTTTTTACCATCAACTGCTCCTATAAAATTTATGGAACTACCTAATTGTTAAAAATTTCAAGAAAGCCCCCTTCATCTTATTATAGATTGGCAGAAACTATGAAAAATATTGCAACCCTCATCCTAAGTTATGGATTTATCACTGGATTATGGAACTACCACATCTTTTCTGACCAATTTAAAATAGTATTAACCTTCAACTTTTGGTAAGTTGAATGCAATCAGAGTTCAATGACATGCGACTTGCACAGACAGTTTTGTCTATACTTAAATTTTTGCTCTTCTTTAACATGAATACCAGTTTGCTGTATATAAATAATGAGGGTCTAAAGTTCTAAACATCTTAGCTTTCTTATTGTTTCTTTTCCAAGCTTTCAATAATCTACCCTAAAACTTTCCTAACTCTTAAAATACACAGCTCTACATAGAAAGTGTTATCCAATATACATCATCAACATAACAACTGTTTGTATGGTTGTGCTGAGACTTTCAGACTCTCACGAATAGATTTATATGGAAAAATATATAATCTCAATTATATTGTGAACTTATATTTCTCTATTATATCATTAGGATTTAATCATAAATTAAAATGTAAATCCACACCAAAAGATCAAACTGATCTACAAGGAAATATCCACACACCACTGTAGGAACTTGGATCCTTTTATATGTTGAAAGAATTGCATGCGAGATTTCCAATTCTTGTAATATTGACCGTATTACTAGTTATTTGTCTTTGTACAGGAACTACAACTATGGACCTGCAGGGAATTACCTCAATTTGGACTTACTAAACCAACCAGACCTTGTATCCACCAACTCAACAATCTCCTTCGAGGCTTCCCTCTGGTATTGGATGATCAATTCTGACTGTCACAATGCTATTGTTTTTGGACAGGGCTTCATAGAAACTGTAAAAGGTCTAGATAGTACGGCATGTGATCGCCCAGGAGATATTTCCCACAGGGTTGACTCCTACAAAACATACTGTCATCAACTTGGAGTAGACCCTGGAACAAATCTAGCATGTGACACAACATCACTATCCAGTGGAGGAAGAAGGAAATCCAAGGAACTAATACCCATATTGTTAGAAAGCACTGGAGGAGCAGCTCTCCTATGTTTCTTCTTTTTATTTTACTGGAGGTTTCGCATCAGACAGCAACGTAGAGATAAACCAAGTACAGCTATAGGTATGTACGCACTTGAAAATGTATCAGATCATTAGTTAGTTACGTTTGATATGTATGTCAGCTCTAACATTTTGGAAGTGGAAATTTAGGTGTTGACGAAAAAGAACCTGTAATTATTAACTTCAATTACTGTTACGAAGTTCTTCACGAAGCAACTAAAGGCTTCTCACCTGCAAACAAAATTGGGGAAGGAGGCTTTGGTGAAGTTTATAAGGTAAAATGTTGCGTGGTCAGTACAGATATCTGGAACACATTTTTTTCACCATTTTCTTAGACTGTGCATAAATAACGACTTGGTGCATTTACTGTGAAAGTGCCATAAAACTATGTAAAATATGAAAATAAAATGATTTATTATGTTAAATTCCCACTAGCTGTTTGGATGGGAAATTCAATGCTCTCTAAAAGTGTTAATTTTGTTACTTTGTTTTTCATCTACTTGCTCTGGATTGTACTCTTTTAAGTTTATTTTGTTTGTCTATTCGTTAACAACTTGGTGCTTTCACTTTGAAAGTACCATAAAATTATGTAAAATACTAAAACAAAATAATTTGTTTTTCATGTACTTGCTCTAGGTTGTACTCTTTTAACCTGTGGTGTTTTCTTATTTGTTAACAACTTCGTCCATTCACTTTGAAAGTACCATAAAACTATGTAAAATATGAATCTTCTATTTACTCTGAGTTCTACTCTTTTTCACTTATTGTGTTTCCCTATTAGTTAAGAACTTGGTGCATTCCTTTTGAAAGTATCATAAAACTATCTAAAATTCAATAGATTGTTTAAAAGAATTAATTTTGATTTTTCATCTGGATTGTAATCTTTTAATTTATTGTGTTTTCTTATTAGTTATGTTTTTGTTTTTTTATATTTTGATGGATTATTTTATATCATCTAGAAGATCATTTTTCTATTTGATAGGGAGTACAAGTTAGGTTCAAATCTTTTCGGCTGAGTCAGTGAGAGGTATGCATTCTGCAGTCTTATCAATTTTGTTTGGGGCACAATTCCGGCCTCATCCCTTCTGATGTCAGAAACTTACAGACAGCAAGACTTGAGACTTGATCTCTAATGAACTTATTTAGAACCATTAACAGCAAACCAAAAACCCATTAACATATTTCATTTTTTAAATTTATTATAAACCGCTGAATAGTTAGTCTTGTACATTCGCTTGTGGAAATTAATACAGCTTCCTTCTTTCCTTTCTTCTAGGGCAGTAAATCCTCCGGTGTTTTACGCACTTCTCCTTAATAGATAAATATGCATACTTCACTGGCATTCTATGATATTCAATGTTCTTCCATTTGCTTGTTCAGATTGCTAGGTTGTTTTACCGAATAAGCCATGAACTTCTTTGCAGGGAATACTTGCAGATGGAAAAGAGATTGCTGTTAAGAAGCTCTTTGTAACACAATCAACGCAAGCTATGCAGGAATTCCTTACAGAAATTAAGATTGTAAGCGGCTTTCTTCACAGAAAGCTCATTCGCTTGCTTGGATGTTGCAGTAAGGGACAGGAACGATATCTAGTTTATGAATTTATGCCAAACAGGAGTCTTGACAAGCATTTGTTTGGTAATTATTTCAACTCACCCCATCAAAAATTTGATTTGCAAGCTTAATATTTCATAACTCTCATTCCATGATGACTGCAATTCTGGAAACAAACAGGGGAGGGGGGAATTTTTCTCAAATGGAAAGAACGTTTCGAAATAATAACAGGCACAGCAAGCGGTCTTGTCTATTTGCATGAACATTCTCACGCTCCCATTGTACACAGAGACATCAAAACTTCCAACATCCTTCTGGATGAAAACCTGCAACCGAAAATAGCAGATTTTGGACTAGCAAAATTTTTCCCAGAAGATAAGACATCTTACAACCAGAGTGGGCGGAACCATGTAGGCCATTTGCTAAACTCATCAAATTTTCCTTTGGAGATGCATAGAGTGCTCCTCTTGTCTATTCTAAACTAGTTGTACTCTTACTGCCCTGTTCACATTCTTTGGCCATTTGTGGACTATAGTAAAATTTCTTTGTTTCTTAATTATTGACATAAGTTAGCATTGCAGCACTTCAGTATTACAGAATCTAGCAAACTCACTTTTCTTTATTAAACACAGTGGATATACTGCTCCTGAATATGCTGTGCATGGGCAATTAACACAAAAAGCAGATGTTTATAGCTATGGAATAGTTGTTCTCGAGGTTGTAAGTGGCAAGAAGTGCAACAATACTGGACTTCCGCATCCCATGGAGATTCTTTTGCAGTGGGTATGTATGTTTCTTAAATTTATGCAAAAATATATGAAATGAAATGACATTTATCACTAGTCTAGAGGACATTTTGTAGAATTTTAATCGATTGGAGGCAAAATCACATATAAAATATGAGTCAAAATGTAATATAAAATTTTAATTTTGATTTCCATATAAATATGTATATTAATGTTCGTAAATAACTAAAATAGGCCGGGATGATTATACAAGTAGACTCAGATTTGTACAGAGAAGAGGAGTGCTCAAAGTGATTCTAGTGAGCTGTACAAGAAAAAGTAGAACAGTACCAAAAGAAAATTTTACCTGCAACATAGTAGAAGTGTCAAAGTAGATAACTAAAAGAGTACAATCCAATGTTGATCATCTTGGAGTATGATAAGTCTAGTACTGTCATTTAGAGAATGATCTGCTTAAGGGCAGATGAACCGCTGGGCTACAATATACTATTTAGGTATTTAGGAGAGAAGTTTATTCAAGAGGGAAGCTACCAGATAGTGTAATTTATTCAATTTTGAGTGCTTAATTGAGTACTTCAGGCTTTAACTCCAGATGCCTAATATGGTAAAGAATTACATTTTCATAGAGGTAGTTTTTCTGCTGTGTCATTTGAGCCATATTTTTTAATATATATATATATATATATATTAAAAAATTGTTGTTTAATTGATTAAATGTTATATAATATCAAAATGTTGTAGTTTAATTTATTAGATATAATTGGTGAAGGGGAAGGTATGTCTTTTGATTGCATCATCAAAGTAAAAAATTTGGAAGTGTAATAAATAAGAGATGAAATTAGGATTATGTCTTGGGTGACTTTGTGGAATAAATATCTCTAATTTTTTACTTTTGACTAAAGATGCATAAACTTAAACTTTTACTCTCATTTAAATTTGAATAAAACATTCCAACTAAAAAATTATATAACAGTTTATTATATTATTAAAAATACATATAAAACATGAAAGAACTAATCAACTCTAGATTTTGCAAAGAGCAGTAAACGAAAAGGATATCATTGTAAGAGAAACTCTGAATTGATAGATGCCCTACTAGAACATGACAGATGAACCGTTTTAAATCATTATTTATGAAATATGGTTCAATATAAATTAACTTAAAAGACACAACTGAATTCAAAATTGCACATTTTAATCTTGCATTACTCCTTTATTACAAAGGATACACAGAATTTGATTACAGACTGCTGAGCCTGCCTCCCAAGAAAGTAATTATGTCACAGATTTTTATATCTTGAAATTCAATTTCAGGCGCCTCTTAAATTTGAAATCTGCAAATTGAATTTTTTTATATAATTTTGACCTTTCAATGATCTTCCTATAGGTTTACCCAGGCAATTTAAAATATAAAAAATCAATTTCATTTCATTAGCAATATTGCTAGGTGATGTTAAATCTATTTTTGATTGCTGCAGGCTTGGAATTCATATGAAAGAAATGAGAGCTTGAGCATTGCTGATCCAAAACTGAAGTTAAAGAGTCTGTCTGAAAACGAACAAAGGCAGATATTAAGAGTCATATACATTGCTCTTCTTTGCACTCAAGCCTCTCCTACCAAGAGACCGTCTATGTCTAATGTTTTGTCAATGTTGACATATGATTTCGAAATTTCAGCTGTACCCACTCCACCAGTTTTATTGGATTTGCAAACAGAGTTAATTGATATGCCTTGCACAGTAATTTCTGGAACTTCATCTTCAACTTCAGGAGCTTCTTCCTCAACCATACATGGATCTATGAGTTTCTCTCTCTTTCCACGTTGAATTATAATTGAGCTCCCTATTGATTGGGTTAAATTGGAATTTCAATAAATTCGTGTTAAATGCTTGATGTCTTGATGTAATTTGGATTAAAACAGGAATTTTAACATTTGAACTATAATCATATTTGATGATTGTGAATATTTGTATGGATTTGATGTTTAATGTTATAGATTTGATCACAAATTGTTATAATTGATGGGTAATTAAAAATATTGTGATCAAATTAGTCTCTGTTTTCAGTTGACAAGATGGTTGCATTTATATGTGTTTTTTTGAATTAACTGGATTCTAATGCTTTTGTAGTGACTCGTGTATGAGAAACTTGAGTGATTTTGTAGGTACAAGCCTACAACAACATGGACTTTACAACTTTATTTTAAAAACAATTCTAATGTCATTTAACCTTGCTTTTGTATCTTTGAAATCATTTAACTATGAATACCCCTAGATGTGTGTTGTGACTTTGATCCTTAGTCTATCTTACTTGGGAGTGATTATCCATTATACCTTTTACCTCTTCTTAGAAATTCTATAAAAATTTACTAATAGTGGGTTGATTAATTCATCAATTTTGTTTACCATATTAATAATCATATTCTAGAGATCAACACTTTTGACCAGATCAACTACTAAAAAGTAGAAAAGAAATAAAAATAAATCATATAAGCATATATTATATTTGAGAATTAGCAATGATGTTAGAAATAAAAGATTAAAAAAGAAAGAAAAGCTTAAATGAAAATGGGGAAAAAGGGAGCTCGTGGCATTTTTGTCAAAAACTAAACAAAAAGATTAAAAAGGCATTAATGGACGATTGCTTATTCTTGATATGGCTAGGAGACAACCTTAAATATAGGAAAAAGGTTTGGGTAAGATAAGGGACAACCGTACCATTAATGAAGCATTGTGTCCCTCCACATTGCCTTGCAAAAAAATATTCATTCATCTTAGAAAGAAGAGGAATAACATGCAAGCCCTCACGATAGGGTTAGAAAGGCATTTTGGGTGGAGATATGGTAAAGAAAGAAAGTTGAGAATGTGATTACTTGGGTCGACCAAAGCTTGATAGGAGTTGGGTGTGGCCATTTGTGAGCATTTATATGCAGATTTTCAACCTGAATGGATAGGCATTGAACATAGGTATGGGTTATTCTATTAGTTGTTAAATATACATGTATTATAGCTCAAATACTTTGGTTAGATATAATTTTATCTTTATTATTCAATAATTTTAAGATATTCTCACATTTAAGATATGTAAAGGTTTTAACATTTTTTGTTAAAGTTTTTCAATAGTAAAAATAAGAATGTTGTTCAAGAAATTACTTATTTCAAACAAAAAAAATCTAATAAGGTAATTATCAAGATTTTCATTGTTTCAATAATCTGATCATAAAATAACTTGTGCAAGCTTATAATTGTAAACACATCAACAGTACCAAATAGAATGTATTGTGGAAGTGGCAAAAAAATGCTTAGTGAAATTGTCACTTGGGGTATGCCTACCAATTCATATTCTTTTGTTGTTTGAAGCCTTTTCATTTTTGTCATTACTACAATAATTATAGAAAGAACTAAAAAATACCAACACTTATTCTCTATAATAATGATATACTTTCATTTTGAATTATACTTTTGGTTAGTGGAAAAAAAATTTGATTGCATGGGCACTAGCACTATGATAGATATGATAATAAAGATTTGTATGCTTGTGTGTGGCTATTGTGAAGTGTCCAATTATCCTTTTATCCATCGTGCTACCCTATTTTATAATTAATGTTGGAGATTGCACATAAACAACTCCATACATTAAAAAGCTACCCAAATGAGCAACAATCATAAAACAAGTTTTATGATATCCCATGCCATCAAACTGGTTTGTTAAACCATTGCATATGGAAACCCTTGCTAACAAATTTGTATCCTAAATTGTAAGCTATAGTTATATTACTATTTCTATATTATTGACATCTCATAGAATAATACAAATTAGTACTATGCATAGTCAATCTAAACTATGATATGGTAATGATGAAATAACTGCATTTGACCTTATGTTTAGTGCATGCTTCTCGTGCACAATACCCCAAATTATACCTTAGACTCACAAAACTTAATTTCTTATACTACACAAATAAAAACTCATTACAAAAGAATCTAACGAGGATAATAATACAAAGAAATAAATTCAGTTTAGTCCTAATTTATCATTATTTGTAGTTATTAGAGTGGTCACAAATTGGAAAAATACAATAGTATGTCACCTAAATGGATAAACTAGTCACTATCCAAATAATCCTATTTCAAATAATGAAGTGTTTTAAACATTGAAGCTCCAAAAATAAACTTGATGATTCAGGGAGTATACAAACATGAATGATCATGTTGTTCACAACAACTCAAATGAAATATTCAATATAAAATTTGAGTGGTTATACTTATAATATGCAATGTTCATGCTACATTGAGAATAACACTTTGGTAGGAGTTATAGTCTTCTTTTACACGAGCCTATTTGTAGTCTTATGCATGAGGGGGGTATTCTTACCCATATTAGATGGCAATATGTCTCTAGCTTCATTCTTCTTCTTTTTATAGGTGAACACTTTTGACTGGAGCTATGAACCAGTGAGGCCACATTCGGGGGGGGGCTCATCCCCGTCATTTTGTCTCCATTCTCTTCTATTTTCCTCCTCCTCTTTTCTCCTCTCCTCCTCTTTTTCCTCCTCCTCTCAATGCATTCTCTCTTCCTCCTTGCTCCTCTCCTTCTCACTATCTCCCTTCTCTCGTCCTCCGCTCCATTCCTCCTCCTTACTCCTCCACTCATACTCCACCTCCTATTCTCGATTCCTCTTCTCTCTCTTCGTCGTCTCTTCTCCTCCAGCTCACCCCTGCACCTCATCCTCCTTCCGCCTTTCACCGTGCATCTTCCCTGCCTTCACCTCATACCACCACTTCTTCCTAGCTTCTCTCCTACCATCGACTCCTTTCTCCTACTACTACCACGATCTCCACTCTACCATCTTCTTGCCTTTGTTTCATCCAACTTCGTACCTCGCTTCCTGTTGACCCACACCTCCAAACTCTGCAACCATCTCCATTCCATTGATAAACCACTATCAACTCCAAACTATCCTCCTTCCCTACACCAACAAAGGTCTCACCATCCACCATGGGAATTGTTAGGAAATATTGCATTTAACCCATGAATCTTAATTTATTTCCTACATAACCCATGAGAGATAAACATGCATACAAGTTTCCAAAATGCATAGATCAAATAGACAAGCCACAAGATAACACAAGATATACCCTGAGAAAACCCTCAAGAGGGAAAAATCCAACCCCCAAAAGCATCCATACTCTATCATATTATTCAGCAATAAAGAAATACAAGAGTTACAATGAATACCTTTGAATCATCAAGCCCTCCAATGCATTCCCATGTGTCCAAGCATGAATCCACACATCCCATGCCATGCTTCACAAATGCACGAGGACTCGGGTGCTACCACAATAGTGGTTTACACTTTCTGGGAGATCCTGTTTTTTGCTGAAATCACATATTTTTAGAAAATATAATAATTTAAGCCTTGAAAAGATCCATTTAAAGGATTTAAATTGAAGAGGGTTTGATCAAACCACATTAGACCAAGCCCCCTTGGATAGAACCCCACTAGTTTTAAACCATACCTATAACGAAGTCTCCTTTACACCTATCAAAATGCTGATAAAAAACCACTTTTGATTTACATTTTGGGGATCAAATGAATTCATTTAAAATTTATTTTTTGTAAGTATGTAGTCCTTATTATAAGATTCCAAAAAAGTATAATTTAAATTAAATTAAATTTGATTATTATATTTATTTTGTATTTCTTGTAAATGTAGGTTTTTCACTAAAAATCAAGCTCTTTGTTCTGGACATGTGGAAAAATAGTAGATTATCAAAATAAAATTTTGAAAAATATATTCAGGTTGGGTATTGATGTCCTTTATCCATTAAAAAAAAAAGAATTTTGATATATACAAAAAAATTTATGTTGTATACAGTTCGTCTATGTCTAAATTGTAATTGGTTTGACTTTGAAACTTGATTAAAGAAAAATTATTTAATAAAAATCTATGAAACCAAATGAATTGGTTAGATATCGTAGTTACAAATCTAAATTCGAAAAAATTAGAATTTTATCCTTCATACAAAAAAAATTATGCTGTATACGGTGAGCATCACTCTTTAAAAATGTAGTTTACTGATAAAAACTAGTTTTCAAAGGAGATGAAAAAAAGAGTGCAATCTAATTCCAAAAATTTTGAAAAAAATATATTTAGAATCTATAAACAAAACTTCACAAATCACTAGTTTGCATCATCTTCAAATTCCTCACAGTTTAGTCGCTATAGGAGCCCAAAAGTGAAGATTTAGTTAAAAAATTTAGTTCAATGTCTAGTTTGTCCAAAAATTGTAAACCAGTATTGTGGGATCTGTCACTCCTCAAGAAGACTCAATAATGATAGCCAAACCACTCAGCCAACCTAAACCACTACACATGTGTTTGCTTTTATAGACACAAGATCACACAAAATACAACTAGTGGTAAGGTGAAACCATGTACCACAAAACCATGTGAATACAAAACCACTAATCCCTTATTTAATATTGGGTATTAAGACATCACTTTATTTAATATTCCCCCAATATTAAATTATTATCACATGTCTCCCATACATTAAATAATAATACAATGTTACTGTAAGTGTGAATAAGTAAAAATGTAAATACACTTCTTAATGAAACATTATATCAAGAATCTACAATAATTAACTAATAAAAAGAGCAGAAACTTGAAAGCGTCTCATTGTTTCCTATTTTCAAAGATTTATTAAATCACAGAGGGCTCTCAGATTTGGTAAGCACTTGTGACTGTTAAAATGCCAATCTAGAGAATGGAATGATGCTAAATGCAATGATGTGATGATTGATGATATCTACTTGATAAAAAGAAGCTACTGTAATCTAAATTGACATGAAACTATGATGAAAGCTACAGTATGCAGCCATGACATGAAATATACTGATATTGCTAAAATGTTTGATGCTTAATGCTTGATTGATAGATGCTTGATGCTTTCCTGCAAAGTAAGTTTGCATAAAGTTGGGATCCATTCTTTGTTGTATGGGGTTGTATTTATAGATTTCTCGGCAGCACATTTGCACAGGGGCAGCAAACAAAGGCCTGGATTCAATCTGGAGGATTGAATGGTGAGAGATGAAGAAGCTGGAGAAGATTTTGGGACTGGTTTCTACCCATGAAAACACTAGGCAAGATGATAGGAAGAATTGATGGAAGATGATGAAGGAGTTGCTTGTAATTTGTCTCCAAAGCTTTCCCGTCAATACTAGTTGAATTAATTTTAGACATAAATTAGACATATGATATCTAATTTGGTAGGTGAGTGAATAGAGGAAAATTGATTTATGCCTTTATTTAAATATTTTGATTTATTTAAATTACCAAAAGAGGGAATTAATAATTTAATAAAACAAACTATAGGAGTTGTTTATTAAATTAAAATAGAAGAAATGTGATAATTAAACAACAAAGTATTTAACCTTGTTTAATTAATTAAGATTGAATGATGTGATAATTAAATAATACAAACTATTGAAGTTGCATATTTAATTAAAATTGAAGAATATAAGATTTAGAATGTGAAATACTTAAATAAATATTTCTATTTATTTAAAAGTAAATGAATTTAATTATGATAATTAAATAAAACAAAGTGAAATTTGTTCATTTAATTAAAATTAAAAAAATAAAAGAATAAAGATTGAATAATTTAAGATGAACTATATAAATAAATATTTCTATCTATTTTAATAGTAGAGGAATTAAGGGTAATTAATCAAATAAATTATATTTAATTAATCGAATTCTCCAGACCAATTTTAGGTGTATACAATTACAATACAACATAAGTGGGTCCCCAAATAATTACCTAGTGTGATTATCTACACCACCAAGGTGCATCACAACTAAATAATTATTTAATTGTAATATATAATAAATCATTTTATGCAATGGTGTACAACACCATATCCCAACAGGAATCGAACCTAAGGCAATTCAACTACTGCCCTAGCAACTTTAGCGTTGCACTGTGGGGTCAACCCTGCCTCTAGCTTCATTCTTATAGCCTATATATTTAATGAATTAACAAGTGGTGGACACCAAAATTAACCTAGAAACTATAATAATAGGTTGTTTCATAATAATCTATGGGTGTAGTTGAATGCTCATGAAACCTCTATATCTAGTTGTTATTAACCAAAATTCTCCGTAGAATACTCTGCATCATAAAAATATTATGGTTAGAAGAAAAATACTTGGCTAGTAGATGACCACAAGCCTAAACCTAAAATAATACAAGAGAAATTAGCCAGTTTTGAGTATAGATGAGTGGGTGACTAACACTTATGGGTTGTTGGTATGGGTTGATGGATGGGAAGCTAGAGTTTGTAGGTTCTTGGTATGGAGTGATGGACAAGAAACTAGAGCTTATGGGTTCTTGGTATGGAGGGTAGATTGATGGGTGATTGGAGTTTGAGACAAAATTGTTTAATGCAATATAGTCTAGGGCTTGCATATTGATCCAAAAGACCCTCATTATCATCATAGTGGTCATATTTTGATTGATCAACAAGGTTGACATCATCCTCATCATTAGATAATGGGTTTTCAATATGAATAGGGTACGTATCAAAGTAAGATGGAAGTATAATAACATATTTGGATTAGGATGGGAAAACAAGATGTGGATGTAGGATTTGGTTGAATAAGTTGGTGGATATTTGGATTTGGATGCAAAATATGGTTAATCCTAGTGTTTATCAATTGGATTTATTGGGCTTGGTGGATGATTGATATCTAAACCTTAACGAGAGGTGAAGATAAATAATTAAAGATATTTTTTGGTTTTTTTATTTTTTTATTTTTTGAAAGCTTAAACTAAGAAAAAGATAAAAATATTTTTAAAAATATACCTCAAAGGATAAGGTCCTCATTTGGATTAAAGTAGGGAGTTTATATTCTAAAAGTAAAAAAAATAGAAGAAACATAAACAATACTAAAAAAAATCATGTGTGAGTGTCAATCCTTGTGGACCTAGATATATCTTATTTATCAAGTGATGGATAGCTAGGGAATGCAAGGTCATGTACCACCTATGCACCTCTTATCTTAGAGGCTAAACCCCTACCTAAATTTAGCTCTATCTCCCCAATCTAAAATTATATTATGAATAACTTCTCAAGCTTAATTGGTATTCAATACACCACAAGGAAGGACAATTGAAGGTCTTAGACAAGGCTATATAAGTGACTAGGGGAATGCTTGATAGACCACAAGGGAATGAGATAATTAATACATAAATATGAAAAGTGCAATGATTCCAAACAACCATGAGAAGAGGGTAACCTACCCTTCTTCACTTCCCCAAGTATTAAAGTTCTTGGGGGCTTACCCCAAATAATAAAATTACAAATTCCAAGATGTGACTTTCAATTCACCCCCACTCTTTATATTACATTGGAATACTAGAATTGGGGTCATAACCTTAGTGATGAAATCCAAGGCAGACCTCCTAAAAATAAATTTTGGAAGAAGTGGTGTTTATGATTCTCAAGTTCACACAAGCATGCAAAATAAGAGCACCCACACACACTCCTTCGAGATTAAAATACACTAGTATATTAATTAACCAAATTGAAGTGTGTAATTATATTTTAATTCCACAAATCAATGATTTTAAAATGACACAAAACGAGTACATAAAACAAAAACAAAAAAATAGTCTATAAACAACAATCTTTTTATGGCCATCCTGCAAAACCACTAAGTTAGAAGTTTTGTGTTTTTTAGTTCTTTGGCTTGTGAAAAGGATGGTTTTATGTTTTTAATATTTGACCAAAGAAGGAAATTGAATTAAAAGATCATCTAGAAACATAAAATAGAATACTTCAAACTAAAACAATTGCACCATCAAATTATTCATTAAATTCTGTAAAATTTTAAAAAAATCATTACATGACAATTCCATATGTAAAAGTTATGTTCATTTGAAGATTAAAAATGAAATACTCACTTTGAATGATTTTACTTTATTAGTGGTGCATGATCCCAAAAAAAATGGTCTGATGCACTATGTTTGGCTCAAAACTATCTTTCCCACATCTATAAAAAATATGAAAATATGATTATTATTATAAGTTACAAGTGTTTTACTATAAGTTGGATTTTAAAAATTACAAAGGGGAAGGGAAAGGATTTTGGTCAAGTGATTAAACCTCTATGAATACTTTTTTTAACCAACAAATGAAATAAAATTAATTATTAACATAATTAACATTTGCATCAATTAAATTATAGTACAAAAAGTACAAATTTGTATATCTCTACATATTACGAAATAATGTATTTGAAAAGTAATTTATTTAATTTAAAATATTATCCTACACTAAAATATAGTGTTATGTATCAAAAATTATTACTTTGCCTTTTTGTACACAACTGTGGCATCAATCTTACGCTAGGAGGCTTCTAAAAAAAATTGATCTCCAAAATCACCTTAAAGAAGAAGAAACCAACAAAATAAGAAACACCAAAAAGCTTCACAAACAACATAATTGGTTTGTAGGTTAGTGTGTGCACGCCAAGTTCACCAATATGTAAGCAATGAAAAAGGAAAACAAGAAAAATAATAATTTGAAACACAAACTAACTAGCATTGAATTCCTATTTAACAATCTCACTACAAACCTTAAATCAAGCTTGTTATGTTGACTTGATTGTTAGGAACGTGGATGCAACTCAGTAACATAACACTTTAATCGATAATAGATTTTGACAAAGCATATTTGCATATAGATTCTTTGAGAAAAAATAAATTGATGGATGGGGATAAGATTGAAGACTTGAGTTAACTACGTAGGTTGTGGAGTCAACTCAATTGAAATTCAAAAAATTGTCATTTAGAACTCTTAAGAGGATACTAATGAGTTATTTAATTTATTAAATGGATAAATGAGAAGAAGTTTATAATTCAAAGACATAGTTAATTGGTGAGAGAAGAAGAAGTTTTTGATTTGAAGAATGAGTTAACTTGTGGAGAAGATAATTATGAATTTATGAATATTTAATAAAAATTTAATGAGGAAGTTACCAATTTGAAGAATAAGTTAAATAATGGAGAAGATATGAGAGGATAATTATGAATTATTTATTTATTTATTAAAAAATGAATAATTAACTCTCATTAATTAAATAATAAAATTTAATTAATTGATTAATTAATGGATAATTAAAAATAGTAATAATTAATAATAAATAATAAATGATTGGTAAATGGCAAATGTGATAAATGATTAATAAATAATAATAAATGAGAATTAATGAATGATGTGATCTAAATGACAAATGTTAATAAATGATATGGTAAATGGATGATACAATGATAGTTAGGGTTCAGTGATTAGGAGAATAATTTTACTGTCTACAATGTTTTTCAACAACTCTTCCTCGAATGTGACATTTTGTCTCCTCAATATATATTTTCCATTGGGAAAAATCCAAAAACATAATTTCTAGAAACTTTTGAGAAAGCTTCTTCAACCTCTAAATGAAGAGTTGGTATTGATAGTAGGGGATTTCAATTTGATAACAAATGAAGATGAAAAATAAGGGGAATCATCCCCCCTTATAAAGTGCTCTTATATTTCAAGGACTACATCAATATAAATCATTGTCATGGCTATACACCTAAAAATGGTAAATTCACTTGGACCAATAGAAGAAACTCCTTCCACCACATAGTAGATAAAGTATATAGATCCATGTTATCTACATGTTGGCTTTCTATTCTTGAGAACTTATCCAACTCCATCATTTCCCTCATGGGTTCTAATGATTTGCCAATTTTTTTTTATATCTTTGAGGATTGAGCCTTGAACGAGTTTCCTTTTAAGTTTGAAGTCATGTGGTTTAGCGATAAAAATTTTCTCCCTCCCTAAAACACTAGTGGGAGAGCATTCCTTTTAAAAAAGGATCCAAATTGATACAATTGTGCAATAAGCTAAAGCATGTAAAATAAAAAATTTAAAAATGGAACAAGGAGCACAAACATCTTTGCTAAGAAGATTCAAATTGAGAACTAAATAAATAGATTAACCAAACATGTAATTAAATTTGGAATAAATTCCCATAGCTATGAATAGGAAAAGAGACTCAAAGAGGTTTTAGAAGAGCTCTTGCTTCAAGAAGAAATATATTGATGCTAGAAATCAAGAGAAACATGGCTCAGGGAAGGAGATAAAAACATAAAATTATTCCATGCTTCAACCAAGGTTAGAAGACAAATAAATCATATCATTTCTATTAAATTTGCCTTAAGATAATAGATTGATGAGCAAGCTGGAATAAAAAGAGAAGTTGTTTCTTTTTTCAAGAATCTTCCATCCAATTCAACATAGAATAAATCCAATTCATTTCAAAATCTCTTATTCAATATTCCTACCTTAGCTATTTAAGAAGACAACAAAATGGTAATGGAAAAATTTTCTTTGGAGGAAATTAGAGACATTATTTTTCCTCACCAAGTGACAAGTCTTGAGGGCTAGATGGCTTCACTTTTATTTCATTTAGAAATTTTGGGACTTAATTGGGAGAGACCTTCTTCAAGTAATGGAAGTAGCAAGGAAACACAAAAATATTCTCCCCTTGCACCTTTGTTTACTTCCACCCCATCTCTCTTTACAACTCTATATATAAATTCTTTGTCAAAGAAATATCCTCAAGGTTGGAAAAATCATTTTGAAGGATAAACATGGCTTTGTGCTTGGTAGAGACACAATTGAAGGAGTTTTGATAGCACATCAATTCACCCACTCAATCCAATCACAAATTATCTCTTCCATGGTCATCAAACTTGTTATGATGAAAGCATATGATTAAGTAAATTAAGATATTTTATGAATGCCTTGAGAAAATTTGGCTGCAATAAAGGGTGGTGTAAGTGTCCATTTTCTCAAGAACTTTTACACTTAGATTCTTAGTTCTCATTAATGGATTCTTCAACTCAAGCTCTAAGGTAGGGAGACCCCTTGTCTCCTTTCTTTTTCATCCTCATGGTGGAGGATTTCAGTAGATACATTCATGTAAAAAATACAAATAATAATTGATCTAGAATCAATGTTCATGAAAAAAATCAATCAAACAATCATGCATTATTTGGGGATTACACCATTCTATTTGGTAAGGGTACCTTTGTGGAAGCTAAATCTATAAATAAAGTTCTAATAGATTATTGTGTAGCTTTTGGTCAAAAAATAAATATGGCCAAGTCAAATATTTTCTTCTTCAACACTTCTCCAATCTCCCAAAAAGGGATTTCTAAGTTTCTAGGCTTTGTACTAGATGAAATCCCATGCAATTATTTGGAGATTCCTCTTTTACATGGAAACATTAAGAGTGAGTTTTAGAAGAAGGTGATTGAAAATATCCAATCTAAAATCTCCTTTTGGAAAGCTAGATGAATTACTTTGTTAAGGAGAATCATTATGATTAAATTTGTCTTGGAAACCATACCTATATACATGACTTAGTATTGAAAACCTTGCTTGGGGTTATAATAGAATTGGAAAAGATGTTAAGAATCTTTATATGAAAATGTAGTGTTGACAAGAAAAGGAAAATTCTTATCACATGGGACAAAGCTTGCAAGACCAAGCCTTCAAAAGGCACTAGGATACAAGACATTGAAGCACACAATAAGGCTCTAGGAGCAAAATTGGTTTGGCACATGAGTAGAAATCCTGGAGCAAAATGGCGTTGAGTGACGTAGGAAAAATACATGGATACAAGGAATAGGGAAATAATTTTCATACTCAAATCTAATAGCAAGCTCCAAAAATTTGAATTCCATCATAGAAATCAAGAAATTAATCCTTCCCAATTCGTCGCACGGTTAGTTTGCGATGGAGAGAAAGCCCTCTTCGAGGATGACTAGTGGAATAGATATCCCCAATTTAGGTAAAGAACTTACCTTCTTGAAAAAAAACACTTTCTGATGCAAGAATGGTCAACAAAAGTAGAAGACTATATGGAAATTTCAATGAAAGGATCCTTTCCAAGATCAAAGTGGCATAAGCTAGATCAATGTAACATCCCTTCAAACCATAAAACCATTCCAAAAAAAATTCTAGCTTAGAGACACATCTTTTTCTCACAACAACAACAAGAAGTAATATTGATGTCTTCTAAATAAGGTAATTAGATAGTAAAACATGGCTACCTTACCTCCTCTTAGTCATCTTGTATTGATCCTTGACCACATAAGTTGTGTTGGAATAACGATGGGCTTCCAAAAGAGGGAACATTTGCATGGATTGCCCTACACAACAATATTTTTTTGGTTGCTAGGTTAAAAGGTGTTGGCATCACCTCCACCTTCAAATGTGTGCTTTGTGGGTAGTAGAGGAGGATACTAATTATCTGCTACTAAACTACAATTTTACACTTGTCAAAAATGGTCAGTGTACCTAGTATTGGTATTGTGTTTTCTGGCCTCCATTTATCCTTGTGCTTGCTTAGCATATCAGTTGAGGCTGGCTAATTTTTGCAACATCCCTGCTTCGATGTTCATATGTAACTATTTTATATATTATCAATAAAATTATAGGTGCTCTGCACCTTATATCTTAAAAAAACATTTAATAAAGTACATCTTTGAACTACTTCATGATTAAATTCTTGTGCTTAAATATAATATACTATAATTTTAGTTACATAAAATAGATAAAAATAATAATATTTTGATATTATAAAGGAATCAAATTTTTTACATAAATAAATCTATATCAATTAAACAAACATAATTGACAAGCATAAATAAATTTATATTAAAGTCATTTCAGATTTGATAATTGTAATAAATATTAAGAAATAAAATGTGAAGGTTAGGGGTATTTAATTGTAGAACTAATGATAGAAGATTGGTATTGACAATGTGCAATATTAATCTACTAACTTGAAAATTATTTATCTTGATATGATGACTATTTGAAAATCCAACTAGAACACAAGAACGTGCAATTATTTCCAGAATGTCATGTTTGAGGGTGAACCCACATAAGTGGTGAACACTTTTGTTGAGGAAGGGAAAAGTCATTTTTTCCCTCTACACAAAGTGAAGGGGTTCGGTCGAACCAAAGTGTTCGCCTGAACCTTTATATTGGTTTGCTCGAACCCCATTGACATATGAGCGAAAATATTAAAATAAAGGGGTTCGAGCGAACTAGGGTTTGGTCGAATCCCCTTAATAGGGATTTAAAACAAAAAAGCCTATCATTTTCACGGCGAACAGAACTCGACGAACAGTGATAGAGGCGGCGAACAGTGCAATGCGTGCGATGAACCCGCGAAGAAACAAGCACAAACACGGCCCACACACACCTTCACCTTCAAGCAACCTCCATCACCCTCCAACGCATCCTCCTAGGTTGGTTGCACTGTTCCATAGCTAGCATTTTGGCGCAAAATTCATGGAATTTGGCTTTGCATGAATTGCATTTGTTTGAAAGTTTCTAAAGCGTTTTCAAAAAATCCATTTACATAGTTAAATGATTTGCTAATTGCATTTGCTGTTGAATTTAAATGCTTTGATGGGTATCCATACCCTTTTCCAAAACCCCCATTTTTTCTTAAATGCTTTGATGGGTATCCATACCCTGTTCCAAAACCCCCATTTTTTCCATCATCATCTAATCACCATGTCTTAACCATAATTTTTGATATACCAAAGTTGGTTTCTAATCTAACTTTCTTGTTATACTATATTTTTAATAATTTGAATAATTGATTTCATGTTTTTAATTTGTTTTTGATAATTGAAAATAATTTTGTTTTGATTATTTTGAATAATTGTATTTGATTGGTATATAATTCAACATAACACCAAGAAAATAATCAAAGACTCAAATATCAAAAGAGTATGAAGTTGAGAATTCAAAGAAAAGATAATAAATGATACAACTTCATGAAACTAAGAAATTGAACTCCATAGATGAAGATATATCATCTTTTCCAATTTAATTAGATCATGAAACATTTATTCAAGGTATGGATTTAAGAAGAATTTGGAGAAAAAAAGGGAAAATGTAAAACTTCATGTAGTTAAGAAATTAAATCACAATACTATAACTCCACTTAAATTGAAATATTTATGTACATATAACATTCATTAATCCAACCAAAAATACAAAGGAAGATAGAAAGACCTTGAAACTTGGTATTATTTTAAACTAGTGATGATCATGCACTTATTCTAGAGAGTTGTGCAAGGTTAATTTTAGATTATATATGGAAGTAGTAGGAGCATCATATTTGGTTAGCATATTACATATAGTCAAATAATTGTGCATCAAAAGTTTAAAATTCACATATATTTTATTGGATAATTAGGATGCATAAAAAGAGTGGTGTTCAATATATATGGAACTTATTAGGATGCATGAGAATTTAGATGAAATATACTTTAGATCTAGTGCAAAGTTGATAGATGAAACACCAATTATACAATAGTGTTTAACTCTATAATTGGTCTAGGTAATGAAGTAAAGTCTATTTCATAAATTTTTTGGTTGGTTGAAAAATATAGCATATAAATATGAATATGTTTTCACATTGAAAAAAGTGATTTACATATATCACTTTGATTGATCCAAAAAAATATTTCACTTACTTCACATATCATTTTGATAGATCATGTGTTACACCTATGTATATTGGCCTCTTTGCATATATTTCTAATCAAGAAGGGCCTCATACAATCCAAAAATAACAATATTTTTTTGTAACTTTGAGCTAAGCCTATAATTGGTGATCTTCTAAAAGAGAAAAATTTAATTAGAATTTGGGGTTTTCCTTCAATACCCACAACTTTAATGATATGTTGGCATAATCTTATCCCCTCAAATAAGTCATATAATTCAACCTCATTATGTGTGGATGGTGGAGTATCTTAGATACAAGTCAAAGGAGATTACCTTTGTCATTTTTTATTATAGAATCAACCCAAATTGGAGTTCAATTACCTTTGCAAGCCCCATCCACATTTATTTATTATCTTCCAAAATGAGGTTCCAAATATCTGATTTCCATCATACCCACCTTACTCAAGCAATAGGAGAAATCCAATAGGAGATTGAAACCTAACTAGTTATTTGTCATCCTATTGTCCTAGCTAGTGAACTCAATTGCTCTATGTGAAACCATTCTAAATTTGGTTGAAATATTCTCATAAATGACGATTTCAATTTTATTTTGTAAAGAATTAAATGGGATGTCCCTATCATTAAATATTCATCAATTTATTTCTTTCTATAAATTCTAACTCGTCTTAAATGGGCTAGCCTTCCATATTCTATCCCAAGTGGAATTAAATGATAAGCATAAATTCCCAATTGATAAATAGAGATAAGAGATATTGTGAGAGGGAATTAGACCATTCTAACTAACAACAATTCTAATTCTAGAACTTAGAAGAATATGAATAGTTGAGTAATAGGTGATTGGAAGATTATTTAGTAGACATGCATAGTAGAAACCTTAGAGATAGATATGTAAATAAAAATGTATGACTTGTCTATATCCTATAAGTATTCTCATGTGAAATTTCATCTAAGGAAAATGCACTAGCTTTTGGGAGGCATGATTTCCCCAACACAATCTAGAAAGCCAACCTAAGGAATTTAATATTAAATTTTCCATTTGATAACCTGATTTGATTGAATTGTAATGCAATAGTGCCCATAAGAAAACCACAAACAAAGTGGATGGGACACACCAATCAAATAACCATAAAATCACATGAACAAATTCCATATGCAATTCCAATGGACAAAGAAGGAAAAGAGAGTTAAACAAGGAAGGTATACAATCCATTTTTGTATTCAAGCATAAGAAAGATCTTCTCACAACCTTATCAATCAAATATAGCTTGACCAAAATTTTAAACATCAAATATTGATAATACAAGAGTACCATTTATTTATCAAGGCCTCAATAGCACAATTTTAATTCGCAAACATATTTCATAGGTATTTTGGTAACATCATTACCAAATTTTAAAATTTCCAAGAAACACACTTTTTAAAAATTAAATATAAAAAATATAATATCTCCTCAAAATTTTGATTTAATAGATGTTTTTAAATTGTATCCAAATTATATTGAAAGTATCCATGATGAAAGATAAATTATTTAACCTCTTGATCACAATCCTCATATACAATATATTTAAATTCTCCAAAACACCTACATTTAAATATTAAAAAACGTTAAGCAAAATAAAATTGACATCAACTACAACTTAACATTTATTACAAAAAATATATTGGAAGATTAAGAATCACTACTTAAAATTATATAAATTATATTAGATGCCACCTTAAGAACTATATCATATGTCACCACAAAGAAATAAAATTAGCAGTGCTTCTCTTGTGACCAACTCACATCTAGAATCTTCACCTCCACTCTTCAAATTGTATTTTACTATCTCATATCTCTTTTTCTCAAACATTTTATTTCCCAGATCATTTTTCTTCCATCATGGGTACATGTGATATAAACTTTGATAACCCACCGCATTGTAAACACTTCTCATTTAAACACATTTTTACAAAAACTACAATCATTGTATCTAACACATTAAAATAAATCTAATAAGTCCTTGGATAAATTTGGTATTTTAATTGTACCACACTCTTGTAAAATTTGGTTAGTATACAAAGTATAATTAATATTACATAATAGTTCATGATAGATAAAAACTACATGCCGTATTTACAATATGTATTATAAATTTTAAGAGACATACAATAAAAAGGCTTACAAGATTCAAATTCCCTTTGTGATATTTTTAAATGAATATATTTTTCAAGAAATTTTACACAATTTTGTTTGGCTACATTCCAATTAGTGTTTAATATGTGGTGTGTGGTCTTGATCACCAATTTTTTATTTTAAAACATCCTTTACATTGAGTGATACTCTAGAGTTAAAGTGCCAAAATCATTCAATTTCATCATTTGTGTTATTAATTAGCTTTTCATGAACTCATGGAATCCTACCATTAAAATCTCAAGTACCATTTTCAATAGGACTATCTAGTCTTGATCTTATTGCTAGTGCTTTTCACAATATTTTACAATTTATGCTTAAGTGAAGATGAGTTTGCCTCATTAATCAAATATTTCTTAATTTATTTCTTACTATTGAATTTTTTATTACTCTACAAGTAGCTCTTTTATCTTTCTACTTACTAGTAATCCTAATAGAATTGAGAGAATTAAAAAATATTTTAATAATAATTTTATTTTAATTAGAAATTTTGATTGCCTAAATATTTAATTTATTTTGTAAAGGTCTTATTTTTTACAACTTTAGTAATTTTACAAAAGTATTCATTGAAAATTTTTGAAGCTCAAAATTGAATGGTTCATGATGATCTCTTTCATTTAAGACTTTATCTTATGTTCTCATTAATTTTAAGTAACCATTTTTGGGTTCCAAAATTATTACAATTTTATCAAGCTCATTAGAAAATTTTGAATATGGGATATCATTCTTATTCGGAAAGGTCCTCTCTTTTCTTAAGTAACTTGGAGATACAATGACTTTCATTTTTTTATGTGTGTTATCAATTTTATTAATATTATCAACAATTGGATCATGGAGTATAATTTTAATATCATGGGGTTCATTTCTACATTATTCAAAAATATTTCTAAATTTGAATTCTTATTTTTCTATGATGTTACTCTTTTCAATATGTGTTTCATAACATTTTGCAACATTTTCCCTTTCATGTTCAACATTTTTATTTTTATTATGGCTAAATAGTGTATATAATATTAAATAATTGTCCTATGTGGTATATAATTTTTTTACTTGTGAAATTCATCCATGTTAAAATCCTTTTGATTTTATGTGGAATGGGAGCCAAATCAAAATTATTCCAAGTCCACTATAAGCCACTTGGATAATCCACATGGTTCAATTAATTAAGCATATAACCACCCTAGATATCTTCTATGATATATTTACATTCATATATTCTAAATAGGTAATTAATCATTTATTTCCATTTTGATAAGACTTTAATTCATGAGCCATCAAGACCTTTGGGAAGACATATAGTGTCCCATTTAATAAGAGGAATACACTTACTTTCATTCGAACCACCCCATAATAATTTCTTTATTATTTTATCTAAATCTTGAGAGATCTTCAAGAGGCAATAAACATGACATCATATAGATTATAATGTATTAGATCATAGCTTTAAGCATTAAGATTCTTCCATCCAATTTCAAATGATTATATTTTCATGAAGTAGACTTTTTTTGGGAAGCACTAATGTTGTCCTTCCATAGTTTAGAAATCATATTTACAAGCTTATCATTTGTCTCATTTTCTTCTCTTATTTGTGCCTTCAATAATGACTAAATTGATTTTACATGACCACCAATGTTAAGTAATGATGTTTTCCCTTTATTACTAGTTGTAGGAAATAAATCTTAGATGCAACCTTTATCAATGTTTTTTAAACTGTCTTTAATGACACATTTTGTACTAGAGTGCACACACACACTTGTAAATTTAAATTTTAGAATTGTTTTAGATTATGTTTTTTGTGCAATCTAGTAATGTGAATGTTTTGATTATTAAAAACTATGATAGATTTTGAACATGTTTTTTGTTAATGATATGGAAATATTATTGATGAGTAGATGAATTATTAGAACTGTTTTAGATTTATATTCCTTATATCTAGATATATTATTTAAACTAATGTCTCATTGCTCCTTTAGGTACACATACATACATACATAACATGGATAATGCAGATGTTCCACCTCCAGAATCTTTGTTTGCAAATACCACTAATGAGATTAATAAATTGAAAGACTCATTAGCACAAAGTGCAAACCCATGGATATATTTTGAACCATGCATGTCAATATTGCATAGTCTTGAAAAACTAAGAGATGAACTTGAGACGACTAGTCATTTTCTCCAGATAGAGTAGTTGCTATTCTTTCCTGCATGTGGGAAGAAGTGCATGGTGAGGTTCCCCTTAAACAAATACAAGATAGTGTGACTAAAGAAATGATAAAAACCAATTGTTTTCCATTTTATCAAAGTGCACGTAAGTTTAGGGGATACTAGGTCACTAGATGTGTTGATCGTGCTATGGCCTCATTGATCTACCCATGATTTCTTGCATCACATGGTCAATACCCAAACAATGACCAGATTCCATTATATTTTCTTCAACAGTTGTATGCTGAGGTCCATTTGGGCCTCAAAGTCAACTACCTGGACATTCCACCATATGCTGGTCAGGGGCGTGGCAGGATTGCTGGAAGACCCACTTATCATCAAGCAGATTGACCCTAGTGTTTAGGGTATTGGTTGGTGAGAGGTCTCCTGCTCTCATCCCAGCTCTAGCCCCCATAGCAGATGAGGTTGTCGTTGCTTCCCAAAAGGAAGCAATTGATACTGTAGGTGACATTGCAACTGCCACCACTAGGATATCTGTTGATTGTGTAGGTTAGTATTTGATGTGTAGACATCCCCGAACCACACCATCTTCAACACAGTGGACCACCATGGATCCTTTCACAACACCAAGCATCCCTACTCCCACATAGCTTGAGGCACTTACAGGAGATATGGCATGCAGGACTCTGCATTGTTTGGCTGAGGAACTCTTGGAGGCATATGCCTTCATTGCATTAGACTATGGGATTGACATAGAGCATGTTAGATATCATTTGGCATGTGGAGGTCGTTCACTTCTAGGATCCCATCACTCTCAACACAACACTAGTGCACGTTAGGATCCACCATCTAATCATTCGATAGCTGCACAGACTATGGGTTTTACTGAGATGTTGGTTCCTTATCGTCGATGCCATCTCACCTTCATAGTCCTCTCCACTCATCATTTATGGCACGACATGAGACAAATCAGATGGATGCAGATATTGGTTCGTCGCTTGATCGTATAGTTGATATGGTGGAGGTGGTCGTTTCAGAGGACTCAGGTCATTCGATATCAGATGATGTGCATGTATGTGTGCATGTGCATGTTTCAATTCCTTTATAATTATTTTTAAATTTTAGTTTTAATAACTAGATATTCATGTACTGATATATATGAATTTATATATTTGTAGGTGGACATACCTAATGTCACTCCTAGCCTTGTTCCAGATCGTGCACATCGACGTGACTCTATGGATGAATCTAATGCTAGTGGACATGTGAGTTTTAAATTTTTGTATATACATGTGTATATGTACATGAATATGTATGCATAGATCTAGATACATATTTAATATAAATTATATGTATTTAACACATTTTGTACACCATTTTATTTGCAGGGCTCGGCACATCCATTAAAGCAGGACCGTTCTCATTCAGATGGTCGTTCGACTAGGAGTCGACATTCGTATTAGGCCCTGCATTAGATTTATGATCGTTACTACATGTATTTGTTTATATGATGATCTTTCTAGTATTTGACATTTCATTATCTCTAACTTACATTTGCTATATATGATGATTTTTGGTATTCGACATTTCCTTATATGATGATCTTAAATGATGATCTTTAGTATTCCACATTTGATGATCTCTAACTTACATTTGCTTTTATGATATGCATACATTTGGCACTTTGCTTATAACATGTTACATGTTTATACATTGATCAATATTGAAATGTTTACATGTTTATATGATATATGTATACATTTGCTTATATTCAATATACATACATTTGCTTATTTGATGATCTCTTACAACTTACATTTCCTTATATGATATATACATTTGATCTCTCTAGAGTAGAATTTTAGGAAATGAATGCCACTTTATAATTAAGTTCATTCACATGTTAATCACAATAAATATTTTGCACATGCATGCCTTGGATATATATGATCTTGAATGTTTTCCTTCTATGTATATGTTTTCATAAGATGGACCTCTATAAGCACTTGCAACTATTTATAGATCTAACTAGGAAAACCTTAGTGATAGAATATTCCCTTTCAAAAATTGGTTGCATTCATAGGATATAAGAAATTTCTAGAAAAGAGAAACAATAGTACATGGGGATTAAATATAATCTCAACATGTAGGCATATAATATTTTAAGAATATAATCATTTAATCATATAAAAATAGAACCATATACTCATATAAGCATTTAAATATGTACAATAATGATTACAAAATGCATCATTTGAGCACATTGGTTGGAGGTGTTATAAATGTTCAAATATTAGTGTTTCCCCTAGCATTCACAAAGAATGATTTCACCCCTCTTAGTAACTATAAGCACACATTAAGGATAATGACATGATGTAATAGATGGAATCTTGGTGTTTTCAAAATAGAAAAAATATTCATGAAGGTATAATATGTAAAGAAGAATCTCAATTAATTTTAAATGAGAAGACTTACTTTCCTTTAGTGTAATTATAAGAAATTAAATTAGAACTTTTGGCATTAAAGAAAAAATCTAAAATCCTAACTAACTCAAGAAAACCTTTTATTGAGCATTGTATGATTGTGCTCAAGATAGCAATGATATGCATGTTCTCATTATACTAGCATAATATTACCATTCTTTGGATGATAAAATTAATAACATGATTTTATATTAATGATCAATGTTGAAGAGAATATGTTGAGGATGCATTTATAGGTTTTTGAAAGGATGAATGGATGATCTAGACTTGATATTGAATCTTGAGCAACTCCATTAATTTTGGAGTTAATGAAGAGAAGTGGAAATCATGGAGAAGTTAAGACTTATTTAAAATTTTAATTAATGATTATTGAGTTAAGTGAATTGGTGAGTGAGTGAACAAGATTGATTGTGAGTTAGGAAGAGTCAAATATTTTCATAAAATAGTTAACTAAGTGTATGAAAGAGTTAGTTGATTCCATGGATCAGTTGATTGATTGCATGAGGAAGTGAATTGAATAGATCAGTGAGTGGACTAATTCAAGATTAATGAGTTAATTAATCTTGATTTATTAGTTAACTAAATGAGATGGAACTATAAATTTTAATTCTTTATTTAAATGGATAATGTGTACATTTGAGGTGGAGTTTGATAAAATAATTAATTATTTGATGGATAAGAGATGGACAATATGAATTTAATATATTTATTAAATGCGGGAAATTAATTAACTTTAAATAAATAATAGGAATTAATTCACTAAATTGTAATAAAGTATTAATGGACGATAATGAATAATAATGGATCTTAATTATGGTATATGATAAAATAATAATAGTGGTTCGACAAAATTATTTTAGTGTCTTACAAGATGATGTTCAAAATAACATTGTTTCAAAAAAAAAGAACTTAAGAAGAACGGATTATAAGAGATGAAAAAAATAATGATATGCCTCAATTAGGTGGAGGAATAAGAAAATATTAGGTAGTTGGTGATGATTGGACTCAAGAGATTATTTGTGTAAAAAATACACAAGTTAGCTCTCAAAAGAAGAATGACTAAATTTTCTTCTACTCCCACCATCACTCTTCCAATGAATTTTTTTACGACAAGGTTTGCACATTATGTACATAACAAGTACTTGAATTCCATGGAACAAATATATAATTTGAAATATCTACTCAATTTAAGGTTCTCAATGTATTTCAACCCCTAATTTGTGTCCAACCAAATTTAAAACACTTGTCATCAACATATATTATAAGTAACTAAAATAATCCAGAGTTCAAAGAAGTTACTATAAGTTCTCATCTTGAACATATATGTACATGTACAAGTGAACTTGAAAATCATGGATATAATCTAACTCAAACATTCTGGTTCAACCCGCTCTTGAATAACATGTAATATTTTTTGATGGTCATCACTATCTAGTCTCCATTTTTTTCGTCCACGTGCATGTGGAACTGCATGAAGATATAGGGCGGTAGCAATTATAAGGTGACTATATTGATATACCTTGTTATCAACTTGATAGTCTACAAAATGAATCCCATGTTGAACAACTTTGACTTGTTTTAGATATATCCCTTGCACAACAACAAAACCTGCACAGTAAACATGAACCTGAGGTAATACATGTGCATGTGTACAACATTTGCGTGCTCAAGGTTTGTACAATATATATTTAATGTTTTTAAGGTAATGTACACATGTACACAATGTATATATATAATTTTAAATTCAAACTCACCTGTGGGAAATAACATTCCATTGTTTGTTTCAGGCCATGTTAGCTTATTCCTCTCTTCTATGCAACGCAGTAAATAATAGCTAACACCTTCTATGTTTCCAGGCTCTGCTATAACTGCAAAAACATCTCCTGTACACCAAATTTACACAATAAAATTCTAAAAAAATTAGAATTGTCTCTAGACAAGTTAAAGATCATTAAATTTATATAATATTTAAATTATTGAAAACTTACACATGTACCTTTTCTAACCAATCCTGAAATATGGTCATAATCAATTGAAATCAAAGGAATGTCTTGAAATCTTTCATCCTCATTTTCATCGTATGTGTCTAAAACAAATAGTGGCACCATATCCCATTTACTAACATATTCAAGTTCTTCATTGTTGCATGCATGAGAGTTTCCCGCAATGCACTCAATGCAGAAACAAGAGTAATCCCTTGTGTATAATGTCCATCCAGTGTGAATATCTAAACTCATAACACAATGCAAAGATCTTATTTTTTCTACCCTCTTGCATCCATGCATCGATCTTCTATCCACACCTAGATAAATGTAATTGCAACAAACTTATGTGAACTTGAACATGTGTGTATATAAATATATGTGTAAATTTTAAATTTAAATAAATTTATTTATTTTAAATGTAAATTATACATACCCGATATCTCCCAAAACACTCTATGTGGAATGTTTCGATTTGTTCTTAAAGATGTGTCGACCTCATTTGATGCAAAGTGTTTCTTGCACCATTCAACAACATCATTTGCATCGTCTATATGATCTTATGAATAACTCATTTGATGCTTTCTTAAAGCATGTTTGATGCAAGCTCCTACGCCATCATGCTCACCCTTTCCATGCCCACTCTCAAAGAAACTCCAAACATGTGGTATGTTGTAAATTTTATGATATCTAGAAAGTGCATAAACTGGCTGTGATGATTTGAATTGTGTTGCACATCCATCTGACCATACAAAATGTTTTTCAAATTTTACACCCCTGCTTCTCAAATTCTCAAAAAAACATTTTGTAAACAAATGTTGTACAAAAAGTGTGTCATGCTCTTTATCATCACTAATATAAAAGTGATATTCTTTCTTGATGGATTGTTGTTCATCTGTACTCTCAACACCATCCAATTCCAATTGTGCATGTCGATAAACACATGAACCATAATAGCACGACCTGCTTTGAAAAGTAATATTCTGATTGAATCTCTTTTTGATGTACAAAAGAGTAATTTTCTGCAAAGTCAACTACTGATAGAACTCTTCCAAGTGGGAAAGTATCTCTTAATGTTTGAAATTGATGTGCTTGCCACTTAGCATAAAAGGAATGTTGTATGTATGGTTGTATCAATTTTTGAAAATCTTCCATAAATTTCCCAATAGGTATCTCCTCTTCTACATAGTTTAACCTTGTGGATTCTTTCCCAAAATTTGTTTGAAACTTTACATACTCGTAACTTGCAATTTACTGTCTTTGTTAGGTCAACATTTTCATTTGTTGAAGGAAAGTTAGCCAAATTTCCACATGTTTCACAGAGTCCTTTTATGCATTTTATTTGAAGTCCATTTTCATGATCACATAATAGATCCTTTATGAACAAACTTACCTGTTTAGGAGGCGCATTTTGAAAACCATATCTTTCTTCTCTCATCTTTCGAAACACCTGATAGTAGAGATCAAATTCAATGTGATAACAACAACAACAAGTTTCAAAAAACTTGTTTATCTTCACATAATATGGCTTTAACCTTTCAAACATTGTTTGCCCAATCTTTATATGAGGATACATATTACAAAAGTTCATATACATCTCAAGTTGTGTTATGTCTAGCCAATGTTTAATATGTTCTTCATAAATACCAGGTCCAATCCTGTGCCTCATAACATCTCTAGTAATTGATGACAGACGGGTCTAATCATTCCAAAAACTTGAGATCAAGTTCCTAACAACATATTCAATCCTGTCAGAACAAGGAGCTCTACACATAATTGCCCAATTGCCTTCAGAACTATCATCTAAAACCTTTCTCTTTTTCTCATATTTTATTAGTGTGGTTCTACTATAACCAAATTCAGTGGAAAGTGCTAACATTTTTCTTTTTCTGGATATTTCTTTATTTAAAACAGATGTCAAAATCACCTTTCTTGCAATGGCCTTATCCACTGATCGAGATCCTTTCCCAATGGAATCTAAACCTTTTTTAACATTTTCAACAATATCTTTTTGTAGTCTCATGTGTTTCCTCTTATTCGATGCAGAATGTACACCCAACAATTGTAATGACTCTTTCAGCTCATCACGAAGAAGCAAACGTGATAACAATTGGGTTTTTTCAAGTGTTTCAAGATGATTGAAATGATCATGGATTATTCTATTTACAGATTTAGTCATTGACCTCTTACTTGTATTTTTAGGTTGGTCGGCATAACATTTCAGTTTCTCCATATCCATTTCAAGTAAATGATCTAAATTTCTATAAGAAATTTGTTTCCCCACTATTTCAGCTACTTTTATATGCTCATCCATTAGTGTAGAAGGAAGTGATCCCGACCCCTCTCCAACATGCATTGTTTGAACTCGGGCCTCCTCCCTATCTTCAAGGTCCATGTGTTCTTCAACTGATTCATTTGGTCCAATATCTAGATTGGGCTTGACTTTTGCTTGAGAAATTCCTACTTGTTGAGCCATTTGTACATGTCACAAAATATTGTGCAAATAAAGTGAGAGATGATGATATATAAGTGGAGTTGAACATATGAAATCAAATATTCTTGAACTTAAGAATTCCATGGAAAAAATGCATTTGAAAAGGATATGATTCAAAGATGGGATATATGAAAATGGTACGATATATTAAAATGGTATGATATATGATGTGATAAGCTAAGAATGCAAGAGGTCAAATGCAACTCTAGGTCCAAATTTGGTTACGATGCAAGGCTTGACTTGTGTTATGATGGATAAACACAAGGGACCAATGATCAAGAGAGGGTATGTAGGAGATGATGGAATCCAAAAGGATTTCCCTAGACAAGCAAGGATAATGGTATTTTCCCTAACTTGAAAGTCCATGATAAACCTTAAGTGATGTGGGCGATAGATAAAAAATGGATTGGTTTTGAGACCTATGAAGAGTAGTGGAACTTGTGTAAGAGCTAAGGGTTCTATTTGATCAATGATGAATATGCAAAGGACTAAATTCATGGAATGTATGCAACTTGGAACTTAGGCACGATATGATCTTGATATATGCAAGGGGTTGTACATGCAAGAACTAGGTGAAATGATATATATGTATACAAGGACTATGTGATGTGATCTATGTATGCAAGAGTAGGAATATGTAAGGACTAGGATGCAATGAAAAGGGTATGATTCTAAAATGGGATATATGAAAATGGTATGATATGATGTGATAAGTTAAGAATGCAAGAGGTCAAATGCAACTCTAGGTCCAAATTTGGCTATGATGCAAGGCTTGACTTGTGTTATGATGGATAAACACAATGGACCAATGACCAAGAGAGGGTATGTAGGAGATGATGGACTCCGAAAGGATTTCTCCAGACGAGCAAGGATAATGGTATGTTCCTGTAACATAGGGTAAGTATTCAAGTTAGCACGATTAAATGCATAAACAATAAACCTAAGTATTCAAGAAAGAACAAAGGAGGAAACAACAAAACAAAAGGGAAGATCTCATCAAATTCCTTCAACCTCCATGAATCACCTTCCTTACACCTTCTCTATTTGCTGCAATATGATGGATGACCTCAGATTTTATGAGAAAATTAAATTCATGACATGACCGAGGAAATGTTGAAGTATTTTAATAAAGAAATGCAAGAATGCATGAAGGAGAAGAAGTAATTAATTCGCTAAGGATAAGTATTTCAGAAGCTTGGCCCCACGGGCTCCCCCTTACAATGCACTCACTTCTCAAGGCAACCAAGCTTCCAATCTCCATGAAACTCCCATTGGAGATTGATCATTTCTACTAAGAACTACACAGGTGTGGGTGCCTTGGCAATGATCGTTGTTGCACCAAAGAATAGAAGGTTTGTGGTTTTCTACAACAAAGGATTTATTTCGGGCACCCATTCAGAAGGCAACACAAGAGGCATTATCATCCTAGTCTACAGAGGTTAGGGTCTGCAGGTTTCGACGCACCACAAGGGTATTAGGGAGTCAATTGTTGGTCCGTAGGAAGTTCTATAATGCTAAGCTTTCCTTAACATTCGAACTTATATACCGGTTGGGCGTCGCTTGGCTTTAGCGCGTTCCCGGTTTGAGTCGCTTTGGGGTGAGTACTTTTTTCCACCAAAGCAGGCCCAAGATCTAAGGCTTAACAAAAGCGAACCAAAATATTCATAGTTCAATTGATCTTTGTTTAAAAACAATGAGGGAGCACGTGAATATTTCATATCACACTCACATGGCGTTCTTTTTAAACCAAAATCAAAATGTGAACAAACAAAGAATGCACAAGGTTCATTTTATCCATTTGTAGTGTTTGTCAAGCAAAGGGGTTAATTTTAACCATTTGTAGTGTTTTCTATCTAAGAGTTAATTTTAAACCCAATGAAAAACAAAGTGTGTTGTTCTTTTTAACCCATATGCATTTGCATGCCTATTCTTTTTTAACCAATACGTGTAAAATGCAAGTTGTAAAGAAAAAAAACAATTAAAATAACATTTAGCTAATTCCATCTGGACACATGCTACAACAAACAGATTAGTAGCACAAACAAAAAAACTCTAATCTAGAAATAAAGAAAACAAGAAAAAAAAGATAGAAAACTGGGACAAAAATCTTAGATAGTGTGGTAAGTCTATGAGCCTCTTTGTACCTAAGTAGATAGTCAAGATCTAGTAAATTTAAATATTTTATTTTTCTTCTAGATAAGGTATGCCATTACGAGAGATCTTTAGGATTTGTGTCTCAACCTTCAACCCCTATCTATTAATACTGAACAAAATCTAATTTTCAAGTTATAAAACAACAAATATATATAAATTTCAACACTCATAATTTAATTTTTGGCTTGGAACATGTTAGAATAGACATTAATTCTAAGAACATGATAATTACAACAAAATGCATCTCTTTCACATCTTAATATTTTTAAATGGGCAAATCATATAGAACTCATTTTTATGGATGAAAAATATATTAATAAACTTGGGAGTAGATGTTAAAATTATTCTTAAAATAAATTGGGAGGAGTTTGGGAAACCAAATTTACATGATACTCCCTATGATATAGTACTAGATGAGGGAGAAGATCCAAAATTTTCATTAGCACATGGTATCTAATATAAAGGTCAACCTATTGGGTTTAAAGGAAAAATAAATTTTGCGGTGTTTGAGATTCAAAAGGACTCTTTGGTGCTTTTAAAATTTTGTTTAATCTCAAATTGGTTCATGTAGAATGCAATGAAATCTTTGACTCCCAAAAAGAAGAATTAACATTTTATACATGGAGGTCTAGATAGTGCATATATCTTTGAATATGAATATAGATTAAGATTATGACAAGAAGATAGCAAAAGAAAGAGATGTAGAAGAAGATGACATATTTAGATGGCTATATTCATTGAGGAAGCTACCTAAGAAAATATCATAATCACAAATTTTCATATTTCTTCTTGTAGATTCATATCTCTCTTGGAAATGCTTCTTGACCCATCTTCTCAAATTTTCTTTTTTCATATATCTAAGGGATACACTTATTGCTATAGATTATATATATTTTCTATGTTGTACTCATCTTAGTTCTAGATCCACATAGGATAAGATTGCAACCATATTAATCTAATGTCCTTTTATTTGATTATTTGTGGAGCTAAAAATACCAAATTAGGGATTTGACAATATTGGTAAGATAACCAAAATTCACCCCTTTTCCTTTGTGGCACTAGCTACATGTATTCTTGGAAATCTCTTCATATGAAGGTTTTGTGTCTTTTCTTATCTATCATAATTATATTATCTTAGAGCTCAGTTTAAATAACATTATGACCATTTTATATCATTTAATTTATTTTACAAAATTTTGTGTTATTCTACTATTTAGTTTCTTGTTATTGGTTGTGTATTTTATTCTTATTTTATAGACTTTCAATTTTTTGTATAAACTGGTATTTTTTATGTACAACAAAAATATATGTAGTCATATAGACCTTAATGTAGTCATGCTACCATCTAGGAAACATGATGTAATTTTTATTATCTTCTATTGATTCATATTCTAGATTCCTATCACATGATGAGATATCTATTTCTCAACTCTCATTCTAGGTTTTTCTTTGTTTATAATTAAATCTCATTTTTAATATTTTGTTTAATAAAAACATAGTACTTTTTTTTTTATAGGAAAAATAAGCTTGCATAGTTTGTATAGGTGAAACCAATTTAGATAAGACCATTTACACTTGTTGATTTATCTATTTTGGATAGTATTTTTGTGTTATTAATCTTATCTAGAAATAAAGTTAGTTAAAACTTTCAACTTTTTATTTAGGTAATCAAATTCAATACATTTTTCTTTTTACTATCAATATGTTTATTTCTTTATGAATTATTTCATTGTTATGAAGAATATTCTAATTCTATGTTAGATTATGTGTTAGAAAATTTAGAAAATATTATTTTAGATGCATACTTCGACATTATATGTTCCTCGCATATAAACTTATTTAGTTAATGTATGTTTTATGTGTATATTCATGTTGTACTTGTTAAATCTATCCTAATCCAAAAATAGTTATTGTTAACTAATATGATTCTATTTATCATAATACTTATAATTTTTACCAATTTTTGTGTGTTTGTGGGGTGTTTGAGCTATCCCCACCTTCTCAACTAATTATCACTATTTAGGTTTTTTAGATGAGTTTATAAATTCTCTTTTGTTGAATTATCTTGTGTCACCTTCTTTTATCCAATTTGGTTATACATAATGATTTCCCTACTATTGATTTTCATGTATTGATACAAAGGGAGATACTAAGATAGAGGAGGAAATACTGGTGAAAGATGGTGTTTCTACCATATCTAAATAATTGATGATGCACAATTAGATGAAATAAATATAAGAATTTAAAGAAGGACATAAACATAGATAGATGCAAAATTGGGTACTACAAAAAAATACAAATAAAGAGAATATATTGTAGATCAAAACTAGTAAAATATTTAGTATAAGGATTCATAAAATCTAGTGATAACTTGCAGATTTTAGTTTTATAGAACTCATTGATGATGTGCATTTGAGTTTTCATTTTCAAAAAATTGAAATGAGAAACCTTCAATTTTCTTATATATCGATTATTTGATGCATTTTTCCTTGTTGCTAGATAGAACATATGATAAACTCACTAAATTATAAATAAATAAATTTACCCATATTTGACGAGAAAGAGAAGAAATAAACACGTACCTTGTTTCCTTCTATGATAATTTGTCAAGTTTTGTTTGTGTCTATTTTCTTCTTTATCTTTTGAAAATTTTCGTTGAGCTTTATTTTTTCTTTTTGCTTTTTGTCCCATTTTCTTCTTCAAAATACAAATGATTGATTTAAACTAACAACAATTTTTTCTCCAAAATGCAAAAAATGTGTCACAAAAAATTGAAAAAACTTGAAAAGACTTACAACAGTAAAAACAAATGCAACAATAACAAATAAAATATTTTTTTTTTTCAAAATATTCATCATTTTTTTACCTGTGAAATGTCTTTTTTAGCTGACACACTTGGAAGCACAAGGGTCGCTTGAAAATTGCTGTTTACACAGGAGCTCGAAAAAACGCAAACAAACCCTGGAAAAGTTGTTTGACTTTCAAATGTATACTGAGGGGGTTCGGCCAAACCAATTTTGTGTGGTTCGAACGAACCCCTTTAAAATAATTTCGCTTATTATTTTAAAAAGGTTCGATCGAACATATTTTTTATGTTCAACCGAACACCCTTTTTCCCCTATCTCCCCAAAAAATCAATTTTTTTTCTAAAAAATTGTCTTTTGAAGCTCAATTTGAAAATGAAAATGCAGAAAACTTCAGAAACCCAACTAGATAATAATAGTCCGCGGAATGAGCTATCCATCAAATATAATTTTAATATGGTTTTCTTTTATTATGTATTTTAATTTTTAGTTTTATTAAACATAGGTTTTTCACTGAAAATTAAAATCTCTAGTCTGCACATGTGGAAAAACAACAGATTATCAAAATAATTTTTTTAAAAATACGTTGAAGCTGGGTATTGATGTCCTTGATCCATTAAAAAAAATAAAATTGAATTTCGATTCATACAAAAAAAGTTATGTTGTATACAGTCCGCCTATGTCTGAATTGCAATTGGTTTGACTTTGAAACTTGATTAAGGAAAAAATATTCAATAAAAAACTATGAGACCAAATGAAAGTGCTAGATATCATAGTTACAAATCTAAATTCGAAAAAAATAGAATTTTATCCTTCATACAAAAAAAGTTATGTTGTATACTGTGAGCGTCACTTTTTAAAAATGCTATTTTTTGAAAAAAACCAGTTTTCGTGGGAGATGGAAAAAAAAGTGTAATCTGATTCCAAAATTTTTGAAAAAAATATTTTTAAAATCTAGAGACAAAATGTGGTGAGACTCTAGTTTGCATCGTCTTCAAATTCCTCACGGTTTAGTCGCTATAGGTGCCCGAATATGAAGATCTAGTTAAAAATAATAATTGCAGTGTCTAGTTTGGCCAAAAATTGTAAACCACTATCGTGGGATCACCCTTGATTTTGACTATTGTGGATTTGAAGTCTAATGCATGATTTTGAACTTGTAAAATGTAGACTTTTGATATTTATTCAACTTGGTTGCTAATGTCTAGTGAGCATGTATAGACAATGGTGTTTATAAACACCTTAGTGTGTGAATCTATCGTGGGTCAAGTTCTTTTAGGTTAGATTCTTGAATGGGTCTACTTTATGGCTTGGAGTGAGGATTCAAATATAACATTTATCGAAATGCAAGTGGTTTATATATAGATGAAATGCTTTTGCCTTTAAAAAATCAATGTATGTCTTAGATGTTCTTTTTACTCTCAAATCTAATTTGTATGAATTAAGGTGCATTGAATGTTTTTAAATACCATAACATAGGCATGACACACAAACATGTGTTAGGCTGACCCACAATAGTTAGTAGAAAGGGGCAAGAAATTTGAAATTTTAATTTGAATATTTGAAATTTGGGCTCATTCCCATTTGATTTGAGATTGAACTAGGTTCATCCCATGACATGTGAAAACAAAACTCAATAACAAAACACTAATTTTGAGACATGAAGCATATGTATGGAATTTAGTACACATACGAGTGCAACAATAATGACTAAATAACAAGTACATAAAAATATGTGTAAATGAGAATATAATGAGTATTAATAAAAATATCAAATTATAATCTAAAACTAACACAAAAATATATCACTTGTTTGAAACTTTCCATTAATATAAACACAAAACTAAATGAAATACAACATCAATATATAAATTTCACCATTACAAAAATTTAAAAAATTTAATATTAAAAAAAAATCACATTAATTCTCAAAATACAAAATTAAAATATCAGAATACAATTCAAAATATTTACATAAAACCCTCACATTCTTCATTATATGAGAATAAATAAATGATTTTTTTTACTAATTAAAAAATTCTGTAAGAACATCACAATCTATTTTAATCAATCAACTTCAATACTCATTCATATATAATTAATTATACAATTTTTCTTATCTTATGTTTATCAAACGGCACACTTCTTATTTAACTGTCTGATTTTAAACGGCCTGCAATCAACTCTATTATCTTCTGTAATTTTTAAGCCGTTATTTTGTAAACTTGGTTAAGTCTACATGAAATCGCATTAGTGTTCGTAGTATCTTTAAATTACTAACGAGATAACTGACTTCAGTGGTTACCTGGAAAACCGCGCTCTGTTTAAGTTTTATCTTTAGCTCACACAGGTTCTGGGCCTTTACTATTCTGTTTTTTTTTTTCAAATTGCTCTGGAGTTGGAAAATAATCAATGTTTTATATTTATTTATATAGCTTAATAAAATATAATCAAACGGCTAATAAAAAACAAGAAGTTAAAAATTAAAAGAAAAAAGCACAAAGGTTAATATACATTATCCGTATGAAAGCAACGACGTTTCAAAGTGAGCGAAGGCCTTCAGAGCTCTGTATGGTGTGAGCGGCAGCAGGAATGTCTCTCTTATCCGCCCTTGCATTTGCTTCACCAAACATAACAAGGCCGAATGGATATAGATACGCACCCACCTCGCAGCATCCCTGTCTATTATCTCCTGCCAAAAGGTCTTTCCAAGGGATAAAATCAAATAGAAGGTGGGGAATAATGCAACAATCATCATCATCATCAACAACAAGGATTGGAAGCAGTATACAGGAAGCGTCAGAGAAAGACCCAAAAGCCGGAATTCCTTTATACAAACCCAAATCTTATGAAGAACTAATTTCTGATGCCGCCAAAGCCCTCCTTCATGCTCTCGACGATGGCAAAACACGCCTTGAAATAGAATTCCCGTATGCGTTGCGTTTGTTCATTCATTTTTATCTTAATTTATCTATGCTATACTTTGTATCCTGATCTTTTTCAACGATGTTTTATGGTTTCTGGTTTTATTTTGGTCCGACAAATCACGCAGTCCCCTGCCAGCCAGTATTTCTTCATATAAGGTACTTTTCCCCCTTTTTGGCGAAATAATTGTCATGGTACATTTACAAATTCAATTGACTTTTAGTTCTTAATAACATATAAAAATTAGATAGTTATGGTTTTGATTTTGAAGTGGCGAGGCTCAGGGTTCTCAGGTTACCACACATGAATTAGGGTGCCCAAGTTCAAGCTTAATTCTGTGTGTTATCAAATTGAGTAAGCTAAATAGCATATGAAAAAGGTCACCTGCATAACATAGTAAATATGTTAAAAGAATACCTTCATTTCTTCTTATCAACCTAGGGAGCGTGTTGAGGGTGCCGAAGTTGAAGGTCTGGTTAACCCAATTCAAGGTGCTGTAAAATACTAAAATAGAGTAAACGAAATTGCCCATGAAAAGAGTATGACAAAAGGCACCTACATAACATAGGAGACACAGAATAGAACACGTTAAAAAGTACCTGCGTTTCTTCTTATCAATTTAGCAAGTCCAGCTTTAGGCCGCCAAAGTTGAAGGTTCGGTTAACTTAATTCTGAATGTCATAAAATGGATTTAACTGAATTGTGTAACATGTATGAGAAAAGTCACCTGCATAACATAGGAGACTTGGAATGAAGGACATTAAGACATACCTGTGTTTCTATCTTTCAATGTAGGGAGCCCAGCTTTGTTCAATTATGGGTGAAGGATGTCAGAACCCTGGTGATTCTCTGATTCAACTCTAATGGTTTTTGTATTGTATTTTGCAGTTTTCGATTTTTTTTGTGTTTTTGGGGTTTTTCACAGGCAAAATGAAAAAGTACGATTTCTCTAGAAATTGAATAAAAATTCATAAAAATTCATACAAGCTTAAAAATGCACAGATTTTGCTTAGAATGGATGGGCGTTCCTTTATTTCATCTTTTCCAGAACATACAATATTAAAATCTGAACTTGCAATGAAAATACATTGGATTTATTAATAAAAAAAAACCTGGTTTTCTGTAAGTGGCGGCTGCAGCAATAAATGCTGGGGTACGGCCAGGAATAAAGAATCCTCCAGACTCTGAATACACTGCCAAAACTCCAATGAATGCTTAAGACCAAGCCAACGCCTCAAGCTGAGAACCAGAATCTGAGACAGGAGAATAATCTCAGAAGACCAGAGTACGGCCTGCAGGTACAGTGGTACGGCCAGTCTGCAACAATTAATAAATGGTACGGCTGCCTTGAAATTTGTGCCAAGTCTCAAATGTAAGATCTCTGAAGAATTCGCCTTAACTGCCAGATGATATTCTCTGTAAATCTCTGCTAAAATAATCCAATATTCTCAAACTGTGATCTCTGAATGAAATCACCAAGTGCCAGCTTCAACTGATATTTCACAGCCTCAGTCTCCCTGATTCCTGAAGAGTTTTCGTTCTCCAGAAACGATCGTTTGCCGGAAACCCTAGGGTTTGCAAACTCCAATGCTCAGAGCAAAAATCAAGACAAAATTGAATAATAACATGATGGTTCGATTTTGCCTTGGGAAGAACAATATATTCTCCTTTGAAAAGTTCGACCTAATTCTCCATTAAAATAATCATTTAAATAAATGATTTAATTTTCACTTTGGACTTAGGAGAATTGATTTAATTATTGGCGCATCCATATTTAATGAGCATTAAATACTCATTAAGTCACATTTTAATAATATAATATAAAGTATAATTAAATACTTTATAACTTAGCCAAATAATTAAATATTTTAATATTTCAATAAAGTGACTTTATTATAAAGTCAAATTATTAAATATTTAATAACTCAGTAATTACTCCTTATTTCTCCGTCAAATCAATCAACTACTGAACTGGGTCGAATCTGAGCTGAATAACTGCACCAGGTGCCCTGCCCGAAATAGCAGCTTCCGTCTGACCTAACTTTCTAAAAATAGAAAGTTCTTTGAAAAAGCTCTCTGGAAGATTCTGCGAAGGCCCAACCTGACACACTGCAATTCTGGAGCTAACCAACCCTGAGCAACTGCCTAAAAGGATCCTCTAAACACTCCTGTCAGCCTACGAGGATCAAATGATAGGCTAACCTCGTCACCAGCTGTGCTGACTAGGATGGGGACATGACAGTCCGCCCTCCCTGAAATTGCTTGTCCTCAAGCAATCTCAACTCTGGATGCTGTAAAATCGCTTCTGACTCCCATGTAGCATCCTCAACTGGCAAATCTCTCCACTTGACCAGATATTCCCTGATCACACGCCTCCGAAGGTGTCTCTCTCTCATATCAAGGATGGCCTCAGGTACTAATATCAGTTTCCCTTCGTCGTCCAGGGGTGGCAAAACTGGAGAGGGAACAACATGCTGACCCAACGCCTTCTTCAGGCGAGAAACGTGAAATACATTATGGACCTTGCTATCAGCTGGCAAGTCCAACTCATAAGCAACCTCGCCCACTCGTCTGACAACACGAAATGGACCATAGTAGCGAGGTTTTAGTTTCTCTGCCCCACTCTTCCGCAGAGTAGACTGACGATACGGCTGCAACATGAGGTACACCATATCACCCACCTCAAAACTGCGCTCAACCCTCTTCTGATCAGCATACTGCTTATGCTGATTCTGTGCCTGCTGGATATTGTCTCGAAGAGACCTCAAGATGTCCTGTTGACTCTGCATCATATCACCTGCACTCGGCACTCTGCTATCGCTCAAAATCAAATCCAGAAGATTGGGCGCCTCATACCCGTACAAAGCCATGAAGGGGGTCATCTATATCGTCATATGGTGAGTCGAGTTATAACAATACTCGCACAAGTAAATCCATCTCACCCAAGCTCTCTGCTGACCAGCTATATAATTGCGCAAATAACCTTCCACCCACTTATTGACAATCTCTGTCTGCCCATCAGTCTGCGGATGGTAGCTGGTACTCGGTGTCAGATCGGTCCCACAAAGCCTGAACAACTCCTGCCAAAAGTTGCTCATGAACCGGCTGTCTCTATCGCTGACTATCGTCCGAGGCAATCCATGCAATCGGAAAACCTCTCTGAAGAATAACTCTGCAGTCTGCGATGCTGTGAAAGTAGTCGAAATCGGGAAAAAATGGGCGTACTTGGTCAACCGATCGACCACTACGTAAATGCAATCTTTACCCTGGGCTTTCGGCAAACCCGTGATAAAGTCCATCGATAAACACTCCCACTTCCTGTCAGGTATCGGAAGTGGCTGGAGTAATCCAGCAGGATAAGTGTGCTCCTGCTTGTTCTGTTGGCACACAGAACACTCACGGACATACTGCAAAACATCAGTTTTCAGCCCTTTCCAAGTAAACCGCTCCCGAACCATTTTGTAAGTCTTGTAGTATCCAGGATGGCCCGCCATAGGAAGGTCGTGAAAGGCTCTCAAAACTGTAGTCCGTAACTCAGAGTCAGGAACCAAAAGAATCCGCCCCTTGTAAATGATCAAGTCATCTACAACAGTATACCTGTCGTCCTGCTCTGTCCTGTCAATGATGCTAGAAGCCCACGGGTTCTTAGCATACTCAGCTATAATCCGATGCCTCCAATCCTCCGTGATCTGTGCTAAGGCATTCAACTGGGGTCTGCGAGACAAGGCGTCAGCTACTATATTCTGCTTCCCCTTAATGAAAGTAATATCGAAGTCGTATGACTGCAGTTTACTGACCCATTTTTGCTGCCTCTCATTCAAGTCTCGCTGTCCAAGGAAATGTTTTAGGCTGTTATGATCTGTGCGAACACTGAATTTGCTGCCTACCAGGTACTGCCTAAACTTAGCCAATGCATGCATAATGGCTAACATCTCCTTGTCATATATACTGTAAAATCTCTCAGGACCCCTGAGTTTCCTGCTCTCAAATGCAATCGGATGACGCTCCTGCATCAAAACGGCACCAATGCCCTCTCCTGAAGCATCACAGAATAAATCAAATGACTTCGAAAAATCAGGCAATGCTAGCACCGGACATGAAGTCATGATCACCTTGAACCTGTCAAAGCACTCCTGCGCCTGTGGTGACCAAAGAAAAGCCCCTTTCTTCGTCAAGTCTGTAAGGGGTGCGGCGTGGCGTGAGAACCCGCTAACAAATCTCCTGTAGAATGCACACAACCCAATGAAACCTCTGAGCTGCGTAAGGTTCTCGGGTACCGGCCAGTCAACAATAGCTCGGACCTTTTCAGGGTCCATACTCACTCCCTTGGCACTGATGATGTGCCCTAGATATAATAACTCCTCCATGCCAAGCTCACACTTGGATTCCTTAGCATAGAAAGACTCGTCTGCTAAGATACCCAAGACCGTATCCAAATGAGCCAGATGCTCATCCCATGACCTGCTATAAACCAAAATGTCGTCGAAGAAGACTAACACAAATCTCCTCAACTGAGCACTGAAAACCCTGTTCATAGTCGCCTGAAAGGTGGCAGGTGCATTGGTTAACCCGAAGGGCATAACCAAGAACTCGAAGTGACCGCAATGACACCGGAAAGCGGTTTTCTCAATATCCTGCTCCCTCATCTGTATCTGATGGTACCCTGATCTCAAATCAATCTTCGTAAAGAAGACTGCTCCATGCAACTCATCTATCAGCTCATCAATGCGCGGAATGGGGTACCTATTCTTGATGGTTCTTTTGTTGAGCTGCCTGTAATCAATGCACATCCGAAGTGAGCCATCCTTCTTCTTCACCAATACAACCGATGAAGCAAAAGGAGACTTGCTAGGTCTGATATGACCCATAGCCAACAACTCATTAATGGTCTTCTCTATCTCATCCTTGAGTCGTTTCGGATGTCGGTAGGGAGTGATCATCACGGGCTTGGCGCCCTCCTCCAACTCAATAATGTGCTCCGTACCCCTGTCTGGAGGTCTACCAGGTGGAATGTCACTAAACACTTTGGAGTGTTTAGTCCTCAGAATCTGTATGTCAGGGTGGTATTCACCCTTCTGCGGCTCCTGCTGGGCTGGCATCAACATGCACTCAGCCGCCCAGTCAACCATATCATGACGAATGAGCCTCTCCATCCGCCTGAATGAAACCATCCTAAGATTACTGTCCCGTATTGCCTTGATGACATGTGGTCTTCCGTCAACCTTGAATTTCATCTCCATATCCCGTAGGTTGAGCGTGAACTCACCCAAGTCATGTAACCATGCCATCCCCAATACCACATCTGTATCACCCATATTAACAACATAGAATTCTGTCTTGAATTCATAGTTGTTCAATCTCATCGGAAGATCAGTAATCTTTCTGTCGCACCTGAGAGTGTATCCGTCAGCTACCTTGACTCGGATACCCTCGAAAGCCTCTGTCTGGATACCACGTCTCTCCACTAAACGTGCATCAATAAAATTATGTGTAGCTCCCGTATCCAACAAAGTAATCACCTTCTGTCCCGCTAAGAGTCCACGAAGTCGAAATGATCCATCTCTCTGAAGGCTGGTCAAATGGGCTTCCTGTAGCTTCCTTCCACCTTCATGTTCATCTTCATTTTCGGACCTCTCATCATCTGAATGCTCGGAATCAGCTTGCTGGTCTGACAGATCAGATTGTTCTTCGCCCTCGTAAAACCACTCCATTTGGTTATTTTTGACTTTCGGACGAAGTGGGCATATGTGTTTTTCATCATAGGGTGCCTTGCACCAAAAACACAACTTTTTCTTACGTAATTCATTCAATGTTTCTCTGTCAAACGGTGGTGCATTCAGTCTCTTCGGATCCTGTTGATCCTTCCTCCTGTCAAAGGGTCTATTTCTGTCATTGTTTCTATCGAGAGGCCTGTTGGGTCTCATGTATGGAGTGGACCCTGAATTGAACTTGCTGCGAGGTACTGCAAGTTCCATGCTTCGTGCCTTCCGCATGGCCTCCTGAAGTGTGGGAGGGTCAAAAGCCTTGACCCAACCTCTCATGGGTTCTGTCAAACCCTCAACGAATAGTATGATAAGTCTCCTCTCCGAAATCCTTGTCACCATGACGGCCACTCTCTGAAACTCGCCTATGTATGCATCCAAACTGCCTGTCTGTCTGAGCTGAGCCAATTCTCTGAAATACAATTCCGGATCCTTCTTATCAAACCTCTCTATCAGTCTGCTGGTGAACTCCTGATAGGTATTAACCGCATGATGGCCTAACGTGTACATGCCATGGTGCCACCAATCGTGTGCTACTCCGTCCAGATGTAAAGTGGCAAATTTAATTGCCTCATCCTCCTGCATAGGCCTAAGTGACAAGTAATTGTCCAATTTCTGGACCCAAGACCTAGCTGATGTCTTCTCTGACCCATCAAAATATGGCAGCGTAATCTTGCTCACTGCATACTGCAAGTCTCTATTCACCTGTGGCTGCTGCTGCTGATACTGTGGGGGTCTACGATCAAACCTACCTCCTCCTCTGGGTTTATAGACATCTATAAACTCATGAAATGTAAGTGCCTGTCGGATCTCAGGCGCTAAAGACATGTACTCGCCATGAAATCTCGTCAAGTCTGCCACTGACATGCCATTGTGTGGCTGAAACTCCTGATGCTGTCCCTGATGCTCTGCTCCTGGAGTCTGTGGTGGAGTCTCCCTGGGTAAGAAAGTAGGCTGTCCTGGCCTACGCTCCTGGTAGATCGGAGATGGCTGTCTAGGAACTGATGCTAATGGCTGATCAACGGGTGTAGTCCCGCTCGTCTGACCAATCTGAATGAAATGTGGCTGTGTGGGTGTGCACTGTCTAATAGTACCTATCAACTGAGACATCATATCCATCATATTATCGTGTCTCCTTCTGAACTCCTCATCGGTGATATCACCCTCTGCATGTGTCTTCCCTAGATCCCTGCGAGTCTCTGAGGAAGGCTCACGTTCTGCCATTAGGGTGGCTACATTGTTTTCACTGCCGTCTGAACTGGATCTGTGACAACCAAGCACTCCTGATATTGTCTGCCCTTCAGGGATTGGTGGACCTGTCCAATCCTCGTCTTTGCCTGTACCTACACCTCGGGTATACTGAATAATATTTTGGTTCATAAAGGCAACCCAGAAATGCACTGTATTCTGAAAAAGCACTGAAAAAGCACAGGATGGCAGGAGATCTGTGCTCTGATACCACTGTCAGAACCCTGGTGATTCTCTGATTCAACTCTAATGGTTTTTGTATTGTATTTTGCAGTTTTCGATTTTTTTTGTGTTTTTGGGGTTTTTCACAGGCAAAATGAAAAAGTACGATTTCTCTAGAAATTGAATAAAAATTCATAAAAATTCATACAAGCTTAAAAATGCACAGATTTTGCTTAGAATGGATGGGCGTTCCTTTATTTCATCTTTTCCAGAACATACAATATTAAAATCTGAACTTGCAATGAAAATACATTGGATTTATTAATAAAAAAAACCTGGTTTTCTGTAAGTGGCGGCTGCAGCAATAAATGCTGGGGTACGGCCAGGAATAAAGAATCCTCCAGACTCTGAATACACTGCCAAAACTCCAATGAATGCTTAAGACCAAGCCAACGCCTCAAGCTGAGAACCAGAATCTGAGACAGGAGAATAATCTCAGAAGACCAGAGTACGGCCTGCAGGTACAGTGGTACGGCCAGTCTGCAACAATTAATAAATGGTACGGCTGCCTTGAAATTTGTGCCAAGTCTCAAATGTAAGATCTCTGAAGAATTCGCCTTAACTGCCAGATGATATTCTCTGTAAATCTCTGCTAAAATAATCCAATATTCTCAAACTGTGATCTCTGAATGAAATCACCAAGTGCCAGCTTCAACTGATATTTCACAGCCTCAGTCTCCCTGATTCCTGAAGAGTTTTCGTTCTCCAGAAACGATCGTTTGCCGGAAACCCTAGGGTTTGCAAACTCCAATGCTCAGAGCAAAAATCAAGACAAAATTGAATAATAACATGATGGTTCGATTTTGCCTTGGGAAGAACAATATATTCTCCTTTGAAAAGTTCGACCTAATTCTCCATTAAAATAATCATTTAAATAAATGATTTAATTTTCACTTTGGACTTAGGAGAATTGATTTAATTATTGGCGTCCATATTTAATGAGCATTAAATACTCATTAAGTCACATTTTAATAATATAATATAAAGTATAATTAAATACTTTATAACTTAGCCAAATAATTAAATATTTTAATATTTCAATAAAGTGACTTTATTATAAAGTCAAATTATTAAATATTTAATAACTCAGTAATTACTCCTTATTTCTCCGTCAAATCAATCAACTACTGAACTGGGTCGAATCTGAGCTGAATAACTGCACCAGGTGCCCTGCCCGAAATAGCAGCTTCCGTCTGACCTAACTTTCTAAAAATAGAAAGTTCTTTGAAAAAGCTCTCTGGAAGATTCTGCGAAGGCCCAACCTGACACACTGCAATTCTGGAGCTAACCAACCCTAAGCAACTGCCTAAAGGGATCCTCTAAACACTCCTGTCAGCCTACGAGGATCAAATGATAGGCTAACCTCGTCACCAGCTGTGCTGACTAGGATGGGGACATGACAAAGGATCAGCAAGGCTTTAACATGGATTATCATCATGGTAATTGTAGTGCATTACCACTAGACTGTGGACCACTAAACATATGTTTTTCACATGTTATTGGAATGAACATTGCTAAAATTAGATAAATGCATCTTGAAAGTTATTATGACAATGTGGTCAGACGTGGATATGCAGATACTGCTTATTTGTTAATAGGTTGCTTTTTTATTCTAATATCCTACTTAACAAATGCCCATTAAACACTCAATGGTAAAAATTAAAAGCATTAGCCTTCCAAAGAAGAACTCCAGGTTTGAACCCCAAGAGATATAATTAAGTGTTGAAATTGGGTAAAATACTATGTCCAATGCATTGGGTGGGGCATATCCCAATGACCAATTGTCAAAATTGGGTTAATTATCACATTCAACTCGCTTGATATGGCACATCTCAATGGACAAGTGTGGAAATTCGGTAAACTATCGAGTTCAACTAATGGTGTTGCATATCCCAACAGATGAGGCTGGATGCAATTCTGGGCTGCATTGCACCAAAGAGATACACCTTGGTTGTGACATCTAAGACAAAGCTCACTGGCAAAGGGCATTTATCAACAAAAAAATATGTCCACTAGTTGATTCTTCACTACATAAGTCTTTTCCTTGTATTGACTCTGTTCTAGACTAGGATGGCCTTTTTTGAGCCTGTCAACCTATATTTTTTTTGCATTTTTAAAGGTCCAGCACTAGTTTGCCACCTATGAACTTCTATCTAACAGAAAGATGACATAGTTCTGTATGTTTGGTTTTCACATGACCTTCCTGGCCGGTTTCTGTTACTCTCCTCTATATATCCTATATCTGCAAACAATCTTCTTAACCTCATTACCATTTCCAATGTCTACTTTGCAAATTTATTATATGTTTTTTAATGCTAACACTGCAACTATTTGTTCAATCTTTCTCTGACACTAACACAGCCATTGTAAAATTTGAAATTTCATCTTATAGTAAGTTTCCTGATATCACCATCCTCTGCCAATTCAGAGGAACAATATACAACTGTTTGTAAGATAGTTTTTTCCTCTTTGCTTCGTTTGAATCGAATTTGATGATTTGTTGTAACCTTTAGATTTCGGAAATTCTGTTTCATAATTCTAATGATGTGCTTTAGGGTTTTGTAGGTTTTGGGTTACCATTCCCACATTATAAGCAATATCTAATCTTGTCCATACTGTTGATAACATCAGGATGCTAATAGCATTCTTATATGGAGTGACTTCCATTTCAGCTCTCTCTTCTGCATTTTGGGGGTACACATTGCCAAACAATTTGATGCCAAAATAGGAGTTGTGGTAGCAGTAGGGGGGAGGTAAGGGGTTGTGGCACTCAAAATGTCTGTGAGGAATGGCAAGTACTCTCCTTCCTAGCTACTTAAAAGCTTGTTTCCACTTCAATGCCTGTACCACAGCTGTCTTGATTCTTCAACTTCTGTTAGATCCTCCATTTGACTCTTATTTTCTTTCAAGAAACTTCCCTAGGTTCTTGAGTAAATGGATGTGCTCATTCTATCTCAATTGTATCTGTGATCGGAAACAATTGCTTGTAGAGCATCCTCACAGGTCTTTGGGCAGGCATGGAAACATGTTCGGAGAAAGTTCAATTATAAAAGATTGTAATGATCTGCATGCATAGCAGGCATGAAAACATGTTCGGAGAAAGTTCAATTATAAAAGATTGTAATGATCTGCATGCATACTTCTTGTAGATGTATCTATATGAATTTGATCCACTTGCATGTTTCCCTTGGCAGTTCTAAGTTATGTTTGTCTCTTACATGTAACATTTATTATTTAGTACTCTTTAATTTTTATTTTCTTAATTAAATAATATTTTTTCTCAGTGACCCTCTAGACAGCTTGCCGAAATGGTTCCCATCGCTTGTGTGAGATTGTTCTCTGGCTTTTGCTTTCAATTGAATCTCCAGTTCTCCATCTTTAGGTTGTCAGGGATTGTTAGGTTCAGTTATCTGTGCAGGTCAAATCGAAATCTCTAGATGATTAGGTTGTCCTTTGTATAGTATAGTATGACATTAGTGTTGGGATCCATATTGATCATGTTTTGACCTGATATCTCCCTGGGTATTGACCATGTTGCTACTGATTGCAGCCTGTGTAAATGTTAGACTTAAGTTTTTGGTACAGGTATGGGTATGGTGATTTGTGTATGCTGGTATGGCAAATTCTTTTGGGCTGGGTTGTTGTGTCCCCTTTTCAAAATAAAAAAAATAATAGTATTTTAGGTGGGTCCAATAACTTCAAAATAATAGTATGGCAATTTGTGTATGCTGGTATGGCAAATTCTTTTGGGCTGGATTGTTGTGTCCCCTTTTCAAAATTAAAAAAAAATAGTATTTTGGGTGGGTCCAATAACTTCATTCTCGAAAAGGCCACTTAAATATTATTAAAAAAAACTCTTTTAACAATTTATTTAAAATATAACTCAAAAAGGGGTCTTGGATGTAAAATAAAAGTATTTTAAAATACTTGGAGGGAAAAGCAAACAAAATAAAAATTGAAATAAATAGAGGGCTTGAGGCAAAGCGCCTATTAAAGAGAAGTCAAGGTTCATCATCCATCCATTTTCGCTCACTTTCAAATTCAAATTTCACTTTTGCATTCAAGGATAAAAACCCTTGGTTGGCAATTTTTTGGAGGATGAAAACCTTCTTGGAAATCTCTTTGGATTTGAGGACGAAAACCCTCATCTCCAATCAGGCGATTCTATACAAGGATTGTGATTGTGCTTCAGCTGGAGATTGATTTGGATTTGCAAGCAAATTGCCTATTTCAATGACATTATCGAGAGTTTGGATTTCATATTATTGGGTTTCAATTGTTACTGTGAAAATATCAATGATTGTTAGGTCCAGATATTACACTATTTCTGTGCTCAATTATTATCCACTTGACAGTGAAAGATTTATTATGTGGTAACCTTGTGTAAGGTTTTGCATAAAATTAATATTATTTTCTGAATATTGGTATTTAACTGTCATAAATTCATAATAACCAGTATCAATTCTTATTACTGCCATACCATTATAATTATCCTACTGATTGTCAACTAGAATTGCAACATATATATACTAGTGAAGATCAATCACAGCATTTAATATTTTGATTGATCATGGTGCACATCTCTTGGTGGGGTCCACCATACCTAGTTCAGAGTATATCTGATATCATAAAATTCTTCATAATCATGACTGCCGCCAGCCTTCCAAGATCCATCTCAGCACTTGTGGGTCGACAGTATCAAGTGGAGCTTAAGTTCACAATCTGTTGGGTGTTTGAAGGGTAATCTGCACATAATTTAAACCATTTGCAATTGTCAGAAGTCCATGCTATATGGTTGGCTAACTTTGGAGTGATATGTATATAATCTGCTGCCACCTTACAAGAACTTTGGCATTTTGTCTTAATACTATTTGTTACAACATATCCCTTTAAGAGTCTGCTAAGAGGCTGCTGTAACTGTCTAAATATAGGAAATCACTGGTTATTTAATGACATTTGATAGGTTGGCTGGCTTTTTATGGAATTACTATTATGAATCACAGCTTTGGATGAGAGATACAATGTATTTTATGCTGACCGCAGTTCATCTGAATAATAGCTGTTGAATTAAATTTTAGTCTAGGAAAGTCATGTATTGTATTAGGAGTTGTTTTATATTTCAAATTTAGTTTGCATATAATTAGCGTTTTGATTATTTCTGTTTAGGTAATATTTAAAATTCGTTGATAATACTATTTTAGAAGTGAATATTTGTTGTCATGCTGGTAATTTATTATTGGTATAAATGAAAATGATTTAGTATTATTTGCATATTCTGAAAAATGACTACTACTGACATTCTTAGTGTAGGTCTAATTTAGCATTTATTTTCAAGTTTCTTACATTCATTAAATACAAAAGGTGGCATCATTTCGAAAAATTATAAAAAAGGACATTACATGGATATATTTTGGGTATATCTGTACCAAAAAACATAATATCCATCTATCCATCCATATATTATGAATATCTACCATGACATTATAGTCTGACAAGTTGACATCAACTCATGAATAGTATTTTCTGGTTTTTTGTTTAGCCTATGCATGTTATGTGTTTATCTGAACTTAATTTTTTGTTTTTAGGCTTATATATACATTTATCTGAAATAACATGCATAGACTAAACAAAAGAACCATAAACTACCACTCAAGAGTTGATTTCAATTTTTCAAACTCAAAGTTCATGGTAGATTCATAACAATAACATAATAAAATCGTAATTCATTGTCATATGGCTCTTCATAAAGGACATCATCATCATCATTGTTGACATTAGATGATGGAGGTACATTAGAAGAAGCACATGGAGTACCATTGGCATTGGCACTAAAACTGTGCTGGCCGTCTGGATCCCCTAAAAATGAAGATTGTTAAGCACCAGCAGCATCCAAATAGGTTGCTTTGGGTCTAAATTCCACAACTTTGCTGCACCTTCCTTGTATTCAGTTTTGCTTGTGTAAAATAAAGCATAAGTTGGAATGCATATAAACTAACTCACCTTTTTGGATGGCACTTGGTTGTGCTTTATTGAGTTGATGGAGTATATACTCCGATTCTGCTCGGATGAAGATAAATTGATTACTTATTGAGACAAAGTTAAGAGAGTCATCAATCTTCAGCTTGTTGTGACCTATTTCACACATCGCCCCATCGCAAATGGGGACCCCCAAGTTTGGTTCCACCCTCTGCGCAACGTCTTTGAGAATCTTGAATTTGGATAAAATTTTGAGACTTTGAACTCGTTTTTGGACCTTAACGTCATGGAAGTGCTTAGAAGACCCGGTGGACGAAGATCGCCATTGCTTTCGGTCGTTTCTGACACTTCCTATTTTTTAGGGAATCTGCTTTTTTGCTTTTTGCTTTTTTGATTTTTGGCATTTTCAGGCCATTCCGGAGTCCCTATTTTTTAGGGATGCTTTTTGCTTTTTCTATTTTTGGAAAGTTTCTATTTTTGGAAAGTTTCTATTTTGGGAAAAAGTTTCTATTCTTGGAACCCACAGAGCAGAAAATCAATATGTCTTCGGAAAACGAGAAAATCAAGGCAAAATGTAAAAAGTTTGAAATTTGCAAGGAATTTTTGAAAAATGTCTAAGTCTGAGAATGGCGCCATCAAGAGAGGAATGGCATGGAAGAGTCAAGGTCCGCCCTACCTTTGGCATGCCAAAGGTAGGCACTGGCAAGAAATTCACCAAGTCCGCCCTTGGCAAAAGGTTCAAAGTCCGCCCTGCAAGGTAGGAAATGCGCCATATGGAAAATGGCATGAAACTCATGAAGTCCGCCCAGCCTAAGGAAAATGGCAAAATGAAGCTGAAGTCCGCCCTTAAGGAAAATGGCATGAAAATCATGAAGTCCGCCCAGCCTAAGGAGGAAAATGGCATGAAAATCATGAAGTCCGCCCAGCCTAAGGAGGAAATGGCATGAAAAACACAAAGTCCGCCCCCAAGAAGTGTGGAGAAGGGTAAAACATGAAGGGGGTGCGCTCCAAGATGTTTGGAAAGGGGTGAAATTGCAAGATAAATCATTAAAAATTGAATTAAATGATGGAAACAAGTGAAATTTTCCGTTGGACAAGGCACAAATAAAATTCGCCATGGCAAGGAAAATCTAAGACCAATGGATGATAAAATACGCCATAGGCAGGGAATTATAAGACATTCGCCTAATTCTTGAAGAGAAAATTAGCCTAAGGCATGAAAAACGAAGAAATGTCTAGAAGAAGAAGAGGTTTTGGCCGGCGTAAAAATCACGCCCCAGCACAACGGAGTGAAATTTTTTTGGCACAAAATGAAGAGTGCTTGGCAGAGCAAACATGAAGTCCGCCCCTCTCAGCTTGGAAAATTCCTAAGCGCTAGTAAAAAAATGGCAAAATGGCAGAGGTCTCCAGGTTCGCCCAACCCAGAAGATGAATCATTTGGCTAAAATAAAAATGTCCAGAGAGGTCAAAACTCCGCCTAGAGAACTAAAATTTGGCAGATGAGCTATTAAGCACATTTTGGCTAGGCAGACAATTTAAAAAAGAGATATTTTGCCTCTGACGAACGAAATTAGCCATGTATCAAGATTGAACGGGTTGGAATTTAATATTTTAATATTTTTAATTATTTCCCTGACACTTAGGAAATTTTGATTAAAAATTCAAAAAATCCGGAGATTATTTGGAAGATTAAACTAGTCTGCCTTAGATAAGTTTAAACTTTGCCACATTCGGAGGATTTAAAACGCGTTGGAAAAATAATTTTGGACAATTAATTTAATATATTTTCCAACACTTAGTCAATTTTCCTTGAGAAAATTCGAAAATCTCAGCAGAGATGGCACAAAGACGAAAGTTAGAAACTTGCCTCGATAACTGAAAGTAAAATTAGAAGTTTGCTAATCCGAGGAGAAAACGTTTCTAAAAATTGGAAGAAAATCAAAAGAAAGAAAGCAATGCCTTGAGGAAAATCGCACTTCTCAGCCATAAAATGAGTTTCAGCAACTCATTTCTTCACAAATTCCGGCTGAGAAGCAATTATCTCTCTCAAATCTTCAGGAAAACATTCTCGAAGGAGAAGTTTGTGAGAATAACATCATTGTGAGAATCGAGATAGCATTCTCTTATTGAAAGACGTGATTTTTGAGAGAAGTAATTTATTTCTTGGCTGAAATCGTACTTCCAGCATAGTGGCGCACTTCTTCTGGCAGATTTCTTTGAATTTTTAAATTCATTTGCAGCCACAACGTGATCTTTGAGGTTTGGAAGTTAATCGACAACGCATTTGCACTGTGTTTCTATCTTCTACTTCGTTTCCAGCACAAATTTCATTCATGATAGGCGAATTTAATTACTTTCAGCTTGCTTTTTGACAGAAATTTTTAATTTAATAAGGCTGAAAGTGCGATTTTGTCTAGGCTATACCCCGAAGCTCTTTAATTCGTAAATGATATTGTATTAATGTTAAGTATCTTGTGCTTGCAGGCTGCCGATCGATCAAAGCGAAATATCCAGGCAGGCACAGATGAAGTTTGCAAGTAAAGGATCGCAGCCAGAGACCAGAACAAAGTCTAAGTGGAAAAATGTCTCAGACACTGATCTTGGCCACATCGATCTCGTGGAATTTAAAAAGAGGATATATGGACACAACGGACCCTTACCAACGCCTGCAGCTAGAAGGATAGTGAGAAACGGCATATTTCAAGCTGCCGGATTCCGGCCTGCACTTTGCTGTGCTGAACTGATGGTGGAGTGTGCACTTCACTATGATGCTGAGTCAAGGCGTATTGTGGCGCCTGATGGGAGAGTGTTGGCACATCTGACAGAGGTGGCCATTCAGGAAGCCTTCGGCATTCCGGCATATCCTAAAACTATCTACAAGACCAAGGAAGATGCTCAGAAGCTATATGACAAAAATCCCGATCTTTGTGCCGCCAACCTTAACAAATTTTGGTTGGACAAGCCTAGGCCGTCCTTTAAGAAGATGCCCAAGAAGTTGATGCGCACGGACTTCAAGGAGGACTATGGAGATATTATTATCTTGCTGAACAGAGTGGCAGGCAGTCCCTCGGGAGCACCCTTTGAGCCATGGATGTATTACTTCATTGAGGACCTCACAGAAGGTGTCAAAATGTTCAACTGGGCTAGGATGATAAGCAATAATCTTCACCACCAGCTTATCAATCTAGAGAAGACCAAAACGTTTCATATGGGTTCTTACGTCGTCTATATGTTGGCCAGAACTTACAGATATGCAGGCTTGATCTGCAAAGGCACGGTTGGCAGCAAGGAGAACGAGCTAAAACCTTATGACTGTTACCCACAACTCCAGCTGAGGGAGAAGGCGCATTTTAGACGAGCCCACGACGCGTTCCTGATGTACATCACCAGGATACTCCAGGGAGGGACGCATCAGCCGCTGACACATGAAGCCAAAAGCCTAATCGGTAAATACGGGTCTTGGTTTATCCAGTATCCAAGATTTACGTATATCAGAATTCAAGGATTCACTGGAAGCCCGTACCGTCTGCCCATCTTCCCCACGAATAAGATGGTCTTGCTCAAAGTGTTGAGGCAGTTGGAAGATTTTCAGGGTCTTCAAAGAGCAAAGCAAAAGGCGGCAGTTACTTTTCCCTTCTTTATAGGGAACATGCTGGAGTCGTGTCCGTCATCACAGGCAGCTGACAGTGCCAGAATCGAGATACAGCATTACCCTTTCTCCCCATATCCGGCCAGAAATCACTACGACCCCCATCACCACATCAAAATGGTGGATGGAAGGAGGTACAAGCATAGGGTCGAACTGGAGGACTATTGGGCAAATGCTGCGGATGAATTTGAGGTCAGATGGAGGATGTGGTCTAGATTACCTCTCAGCTTGATCAGGGCAACAGAATTTTGTCACGTGCCAGATCAGTTGGAAGAGGACGAGAATCAGACGCAACCGCGCTTCGATGAGAATTCAGCTTTGCCCACTGTCCAGTGGTCAGAAGCAGAGCATGCTGACTTGAACGTCTTGATGAGGCCTGTCATCAAGTTTACTCAGTGGTGGGTGGATCAACGAGTTCAAGAATTAAGGCGCCAGAAGATAACCCTGACCTATGATATGCTAAGCGAGGCGGAGTCTTATTCTTCCAATGTGGGAGCATCACAGGACCTCCCAGTGATAGAGGCCACCACATCTAGGAAAAGAAAAGAAATAGCTGCAGGCAAAGAGCCGGTCCAGAAACAGGTAAAGATGAAACCTTCTCAATCGGCCGCCTCTAGAAATATTGAGGAGATACTGGCTACCGCCGATGCTTCACTAGCAGATATGAGGGATCCTTCTCCGATTCCTGAAAACAACGCGGAGCCCCAGCCATATGAGGATGCGCCACCTTCTCCCACGGGAACCGAAATATTGGAGTCGGATGACGACAATGTGGGCACACAAGATGAGGATTTTCAGGAAGGGATGATTTCAGCCCTTAGGGGAATTGTAGACGTTCCTGATAGAGACGGCGTGCCGGAAGAAGACGGTGTTGAGCAGCTTACGATACCGGATTGGCTGAAGGAGAGGCTAAAGGTACAAGTGCCGGCAGATGAACCAGAAGAGGATGATACGGCAGACTTTTTGGCCAGACTGTCTCAAACCGTGCCCAAAAAGCCGGCGAAGAAATTCTCCAACATACAGAGAGACGA